>JAHWFP010140959.1:30309-44699 GCA_023313725.1 Lithobius niger | reverse complement strand
CACCTTATTTGTTTCCCTTATTTATGTTAGGGTAAGTTGCCATTAGGGCAACAAGAATATGTAAGTCAATTACATATCAGTGGCTAAACGGATTGACACCGTTTGGAAGTAACAAGATGTCGTGGCCGGCTAACAACACGCCCACCTTTTTCGTCCCGTCAGCCTGCTACGCCTGCTGGATCAGAAGCATTGAGACCCCGAGCCTCTGGGCTCTACGCCCGTCAATTAGCCGGTTGTCTCCCGTTTTCGTCGTTGGATCAGTCGAAGTCACCATGCTCCTTCCCTGTGGTTTCCCAGGGTCGATCCACATCTCTCCCAGTAAGCGGCATCATTTTCGTCATCATTTGCATATCGGCCATCATCTTTCGCTGACCGATGGGTATTCTGTAGCCGTCTCCTGAATCATAGGCCCGTTCAGAACGGACGACACCACTTACCAAGTTAAAGCAAGCGTCTTGTGTCGCAGCTTGACCATCTGCCAGCCTCCCACGCTCGCATCAAATTGTGGACTGGGTCGTTTTGTCGCAGAAGCGGACAAGACAGCGTAGCTCCCTCCCTGTTACTTGCCTTCCCAGGGTCTTTCCACCGTCTCGTGAAACTGCCAGCTTCTTTCGTTGGCCTCACGGTCTCATCACCCCTGACACCCGACCAAGCCGCCTTGGCATGAAAGAAACCACCTACCTCCGTAGATTGTAGCAAGCTTCTTTCGTCAGAAAATTGTGGCCCCTCTAACCATTTTCGTCCACTGCTATTGCTGTTCCTTTTCTTCTTGCCCGCCACGAAAGACGCCATCAAGCAACCTGGACTGGAGCAAGCTTCTTTCATCAGATCATTCAAAGCCCTCTGGCCATTTTCGTCCACTACAATGGCCGTTTTCTTTTCGTCCGGCCCGGCATGAAACACTAGCCCCTTGGACTGAAGCAAGCTTCTTTCTTTGGAGCTTTGGCACCCTCCGGCCGTTTTTGTCTACTGCAATGGTCGTTCTTTTTCGTCTCGCCTGGCACGAACGACGCCATCAAGCCCCTTGGATTAAAGCAAGCTTCTCTCGTCGCCCATCTTCCAGTTTCCAGCCTCTCTCGTGGCACTCACACCCGGCGCGAAAGACGCCTCAGTGGACTTCAAAGCAACCTATGCTTCCCCTCGTCCTGTCAGGCTACTACGCCCTGTTGGAGTGGAAGCATTGGGACCCAGAGTCTCCGGGCTCTTTTGCCCGTCAACAGGCCAATCGTCTTCCCTGATCTTTTGACTCCGCCAACATCACATTGGTAAAACGAGCCACAACCCGACCGTTTGGTTCACTCTTCAAGACCTTCCAGTCATCACCGCCAATGAGAAAGACGTCGCTTGCCACGCCACTTTAAGGAAAGCTTTACATGAAAACCCTCCATCAATCCCCCTTCAGACCACCTCAAACAGAGGGAAACTTAACCCTTATTGACACTCTCAGCAAGCGCGCTGTCCGTAGTCAATCAGCTGGGTTCGACTTTGGCTACTTGACATCCACCCAGAACATTGGCCACCCAACAGCACCATTCCACACTCCGATGTCATCACGATTACGCTGGAATTAGGATTTTTGGGAAAAAAAAACAAAAAAAAATTCCAGGAACCTGAAAGATTCTGGAAAAATTCGTACCTTTCTCAACCAGCATTACCACCACTTTGGTTTAATCCCGGAAATAAGAGCTGATCCAAAACAAGTCATAAAGAACAAGAACGCCTTAACAGGCAATCCTTCCAACAACAAGAACTGTGGAAGGTCTTTCCTCTTTGACACCTCGTTAAGACCAAAAGCTTCCGAAAGCCATCACCCCTCAATCAGTGCCAGTCAACAAGATTAAATCAACATTCAACCCGTCATCATAGGACGATTAATCATTTTCACACATCAAGTCAAAGATGAACAACCCACAATCAACGCACACAAGACACAAGACTCTTCGGGATCCACATCATGAAGAGAAGTTAACCTGGTTCGTCTACCCAGTATCCTCCTGACGAACCCCTCTCTTCCCTCTGAACTGAAGATGCTCCCTGATCACCTACAATTAACACCAAACCTTCACCACGAGTGTAGGGAGTCTGCGACTCCAGGGAACTCCAGCTTTGGAACCCTAGGAAACCCGCCAAGAAGGTGCCCGCCACCAATTTGACGAGGTCTACAGTAAATGCAAAAATTCACAGGTATTGTAAATATTTTATCGGCAATAAAAAACATAAATCCCCCCCCCCCGGCGGGGCGGGTGAAAAATTTTTTTTTTTTGCCTAAGAAAATATACAATACCTCATCCCACTTTACCTCCCCTATTGAGTCACCTTATTGACAAATCGCGAGAGAACAAAAGATGCTCCACTTTCGCCGCCGGAAGCTCTTTATATAGGAGGGGTGTGTGCATGCGCACTGGGTTACCAAGCTGGCCGGATCCAAGCAGGGAAAGATCTCTAGGATGAAAGGAGCATTACGATAACATAATGCAAAAATTCACAGGTATTTTGTATTTTCTTAGGCAAAAAAAAAAAAAATTCAGCCAGCCAGTCCTGAGGGGGCCGGCACATTTTTGTTTCTTTGCTGTGAAAGTACTATACCTGGCAATTTTAGCATTGCTGTCTCAGTGATGCTGTTGGTTGCTTGAGACTTGAATTGCCGCCTCAGTTACCCTACCACGCATGCGTGTGCGTGTCCTCCCTATAGAAGCTGGCGGCTACGAGGGCTCGTCATCTTTGTCTCAAGCCGCCATGGCGGCTCGTTCTGTTGGTCCCTTCTTTCGTCCGTCATCACCTCCGTCTTCGAGCCTGGTTTTCATCCGCTCCCCACTTGTCTGCCAGGGATGACCATCCATTCTTCGCTGGACGTCTTTCGTCCGTTTCCTTCAACTTTCCACTGCGATGTTCCCAGGCTGCCGTCTCTTAGTATGCTTCCAACCGCATCCCTCCCCTGGCTTTCGTCCGCCGTCTGTTCGCCAGTTCAAGCCACTGCCGGATAAGGTCCCGACCCCGCTCTGCCCATAGCCGGGATGTCGCCACCGAGCCGGGCTTGTTTCTCTCCTCTTCCGCCACGTCTTTGCGACCTACCTGACCAGCCGTAAATACTGTTGTGGACTGGATCATCCATCTACGACCCTGCCTCCGCTACTCCGCCATCTTTCGTCCGCCTCACTGATGTCGTAACTTTCTGGCACCCCATTCTTCGGCCCGTCTCCGGTCTGCCCATAGCCGGGACGTCGCCACCGAGCCGGGGTTGTTCCTCTCCTCTCCCGCCACGTCTTTGCCCCACCTGACCAGCTGTAAATACTGTTGTGGACTGGTCCATCCATCTACGGCCCCTACCTCCGCTCTTCCGCCGTCTTTCGTCCACATCACTGATGTCGTAACTTGCTGGCACCCTATTCTTCGGCCCGTCTCCGGTCTGCCCATAGCCGGGATGTCGCCGACGAGTCGGGGTTACTCCTCAGCCTCTTCGACGTTGACGATCCGGTCTTTCCAGGCCAGCCATGGAAACAATCATGGAACGGACCACTCTTCAACGGCCCCTACCTCGGCTTCCTCGCCGTCTTTCGTCCGCCTCTGACCGTCGAAGCTGACCGCACGCTCCTTTCTTTGCCCGTCTCCGGTCTACCCATGGCCGGGATGTCGCCAACAAGTCGGTGTTACTCCTCAGGCCTCTCCGTCGTTGAACATCCGTCTTTCCAGACCAGCCATGGAAACAATCGTGAACTGCTTCACCCATCGACGGCCCTTGCCTTCGCCCCCCCCCTCGCCGTCTTTCGTCCGAAGCTAACCACATGTTCCACTTTTCGGCACGTCTCCGGTCTGCCCATAACCAGGACGTTGCCGCAGGGTCTGAGCTGTTTTTTGAGCCTCTCATTCCTCCTGCCACGACATTGAAGCTCCACGTCTCGCCAGTCCTGCCGGCAGCTCTTGTGAACAGGTTCACTCATTGACGGCCCACGGCCTCCGCTTCCCTTGCCGTTATTTCGTCCGCCTCTCTAGTGCCATAGCTGTTTCGTAACGAGTTGTGGCCCTGTCTCTCGTCCGTCCTGTATTTGGTCTGCTGTTTCACGAAGAAGGCCGACCGAGTCTGATCATCTTGCCCCGGACGCTCTATCGCCTACGCCTTACCCAGATGCTGCCTCCCTATGCCATGCTGAAAGTCAGCCAAGCCCACATTCCTTGCGCCTTACACTCGTTTGTCTTTCACCCGTCCTGTTCGGGTGTTTTCCTCCCGCCACCATGATGAAGGTTTTCCGAACCAGCGTTCCTCAGCACCTCGTCTTTCACCTGCCCCGCCCGGACGTTACTGTTTTGAACCCTGACAAAGGTCTGCCGAGCCTACGTTCTTCGCTTTACGCACCCCTTCGTCTTTCACACGCCTTGCTCGACGTTTTCACATTCCTCACTCTGGGCAACTCGTCTTTCACAGGATGTAGAGGGCCTGCTTAGCTGCCGCTCCTTGTCTTTCGCCCGCCCTGCCCGGGTGCTGCCATCTTGCATCACGGAGGTGACCCGCCGTGCCGTCGTTTCCCGATCCACGTCCACTCGTCCTTCGCCCGCTTCTCTCGGGGTCACTGTGGATAAGACCCGCCAGGCCATCGTTCCTCGCTCTACGCACTCACTCTTCCTTCGTTGAGTCCCGCTAGCCTCCACTTTGATGAAGGTCAACCAAACGCTACACCCCCGCCCCCGCTCGGCCTACTCCCTCGTCTTTCGTCTGCCTTGCCGTTACGCCGATCCTGCACTGGTTATGGATCACCCAAGCCTTGCAGCCCTCACCCCACCAACTCTGCTTTCATCCATCCGGCCTTCTTAATCACCTGTCTTACGTCCGGATTGCTTCTATTCCGGACAAGAGCCATCATCCGTGACGCCATGGAGCCCCTACTACGATTATTGCAAGCCAACTTTCCACTTTCCTGCTTTCGGCCAGTGAATAGGCCTCTCTTCCCTGCCAATGGAATGCCGCCGACATCGGGATCCTGCCGCTGTCTAACCCGTTCAGACAGTAGTAGTGGCCGTAACCGGCTATTCCCCTTTCCGACGACCGACACTGATGAACATGCATTGGAATGTAGACTCCTTTCTGCTTTCGGGAACGGGGGCTCGTGGCCTGCCGAGGCCTCCCGACTACCCGCCTCGTTCACATCGCATGAAAGCTGCGGGGCTTTCATACAAATTTCCACCGCCAGGCGCGCCACCTCCTATTCGCTCCCGTCTCTTGTCCGGGTTTTTTCCCGCCTCCTGCCTCCGGGACCTTCCTCCCCAACGCTATGTAGCGTCCCGAACGTCCACATTAACCACCTGACCGTCCTGCTTTTTTCTCTCACTATGGTAAGAGCAAAAAAACCAAGAACCTTTGATGACAAACCTGTCGTTTACTTCGGCCGCACTCCAACAATTAAGTGCCATTGTCCTGGTCTTTTCAACCCTCAAACGATAGACCCTCACTGAGTTTGTCAATACCACCGCAAGTGTGACTACTTCCTTCGTCCGTGTACTATTTGTGTAACTATCCCACTTAAAGACTGGCAAGAAATTGCCCATCATCAACTCCTGTCTGCCAACAAGAAAAGGCTGGAAAACATCCACAAGGAGGTGCTCAAAAAATTCAAGTCAAACGCGACTTCAGCCACACAATCCCCTGCTTCAACCGTAGCCACAATCCCAGCCACCCCAGGGAAGAATGACGAAATCTCCACTCCAATGTCGCAGCAGACCTGGCTTCACACTCCGATTTCTTCAGACATTCCGATAAGCACCGCGACCTCACAGTAACCCGGTCTGGACCCAGTCGTCCCCCCCCCCCCCGGCCAACGGAGACGACCCGATTATTTTTGATGAAGCCCCTTCCTGTCCAATCACGGAAACCATTCCTGATCTCGACATTCCCCCGGGATCCTCCATTGAAATTCCTGCTACTCCCCTCTTTCCAGGTCAGCGCTCTGAAGACGTTAAAGGAAACACACCCCGTCATGACCCCACTCCATCTATTGTGTCCCCTCTCCCCAACAGAATCCACGACATCACAAAAAGTCCTGGTCGCCCCTCCAGAAAGCAGGTCTCACCATTATATGGCCTCGACCACGAGGAATTAGTTGAAGTGGACCATGAAAAGATTTTTCTAAACCTACGACACAAGCTGCGTCTCAATGTTCGTGCCCTAGAACAATTCAAGCGCAACACTAAAAAGGTTAAACCCTACCTTCTACACCTTCAGGGTGTGATTTTCCACCAACACTCCCAAATCTCATCGCTCTCCACCGAAAACAACAAACTGAAGGCGGAAAACACCTGCCAACTGAAACAGCTGACGGACAATGTATTAGCAGATGCACTACGCAACAAAGCTGCCACCACCACATCCTCTTCCGTTTTACCTTCTTCCTGGATTCTTCACCCGATCGACGATCTACGCAAGTGTGCTCCATGCTACCCACGTTTTTCCAATTTCATACACCGAGCACGTACTTCCGCTCCACTGGATCCAAGACTTAAATCGGACCACCCATGTCGTCCAGTGGTGTACCATGACAAGGGCATCGCCGAACCTAAAACCATCCCGTCTGCTATACTCGACCTACGCCAATCTCACATTTCTAAAGCATGGGACTCGATCGCTACCACCACTATCTCTCATGACTTGCAAGCATATTCCTTATGGGAATTTGACAGTGCCCCAAACTCTCTCCCCCTGCTCCCGAACATGGTCCCCCACTTTCCTCATCACCCACGACTGACATTCCATGCTCCCCTTGCAGAGCTAAGGCTCGCCACTACTGCTTGGGGCTACGATCCCACCCATCTTCTCCCTAATTCACGATTTCAAACCCTGGCCGGCATCTAAGTTACTTTTCCACTTTCGATCTAAAAAAAAAAAAGTAAAAATATTAAAAATATTAAAAATACGCCAGGTAACAGGATCCTTATTTCCAGGTTTTTCTTAACTTATCCAAATAAAATTTGTTTTTTATCGCAAATCTTTATTAACATTCTCCAAATATGAATCTCCTATGAAACCACCACTAAATCAAAACCCGTTGCAGTTTTCGAATCAACAACATTGAAATTCTGTTCCCCCTTTCGGTGATCTCCTCAACCTCACACTGAAGAGCTCCCACTAAGGCTACCTAGCCTCCGTTCGTAATTCACCATCCAAAGCCGAAGTGATCACCACTATGCTTTCTCCCCATTCATTCTGGAGAGCCCACGCTGAAACTACAATTGCCCGATGTTGCCTTACTTCACTGGAGTTACTCATCAACCAAAGGTAATGATCACCTCCTCCCTTCTATAAACCTCTTCTTGTTTTGATAGAAATATAAGTAACCCGCAGGGAAGGCTAGTTCCTCTCAAGGGCCCCCACCCCCCTCAAGGGCTCCCTTGAGCACGAACTTCAGGTGATTCAGCCTCAGAACCCCAGGGAACTCAGTCAAAAGGTGCCCGCCACCTAATTTGACAAGGTCTGCTTGGCAATGCTAAAATTGCCAGGTATAGTACTTTCACAGCAAAGAAAGAACATTTTGCTGGCCCCAGCCAGGCCGGCTAAAAATGGTTTCTTTTGCTGTAGAAAGTACTATACCTTAATCCCTCCCTGCCTCCCCTTACGAGTCACCTTTTGACTACAACGTGAGACAAAGAGATGGCGAGCCCTCGTAGCCGCCAGCTTATATAGGGAGGACCACGCACACGCATGCGTGGTAGGGTAATTGAGGCGGCAATTCAAGTCTCAAGCAGCCAACAGCATCACTGAGACAGCAATGCTAAAATTGCCAGGTATAGTACTTTCTACAGCAAAAGAAACCATTTTTAGCCGGCCTGGCTGGGGGCCGGCAAAATGTTCTTTTTTTTAATGGGCTGAAGTATCGACGGCTGATAGAAGGGAGAGACGCCAAAGACCTGGGCTCACCTCTGGACCCACTTAAGATGACATAGAACACCTTGTCAGGGCCAAAGTGATCTTCAAAGTAGACGAAAATGGGGCTTCTTTAGACATCAATATGTAAAGATCAGCATCCAACTGGCATGATTTTTGGAATTTCTCCATATCATTATGTAACGTTTTTTCGTAAGAGTTCTTGTGTGAAGAAGAAAGTCACCGAAAATTTAAAACTTGACCTGCTTATTTGTTCTTCTATTGTGGTGAAGTGTGAGCACTTTCATTTATTATATTCTCCTAGCAACTGCCCTTCCCCAGCTTTTAATGGAAAAAAATCTTGTTCCACCATAGCTTAACCACAAACTATGATTTTAGCGAACAATCACCTTCTTATTGCTTTTGATAGCGGTATGGAAATGGTTTTTTTCTCCCCATTAAGCTGTAGCTTTTGTATTTCGACTTTTGTTCTTTACTAAAATCCAAGGGCTTTATCCTATGATCAGGAAAAAATACATCGCAAGGTCTAATGTAGCCTTTGATAAAATGTAATCATTTTCCTTTTCCGAAGATGCAGTACCTGGTACTCCCGACTCAGTCAACAGTACAAGAGCGTGCACCCCTACTCCTACATGGACACCACTACACAGAGTCCCTATTACACCTGCTTTAGAACGCCATTCTGGTAAGATTTTGTAAAATAGAATCTATATATATAATACGCTTAGGTTGGGCAAGCAAATTCATCATTATGAATTATGCACTACAATGAAAGAGGGCGAGCGACCAACAATGTCAAACAAACGGGTGTGGCCTGTAACAATCAGTAACAATCGAAATATTGCTTTAATAATGCTACCTCTTAGAGCAGACTTGAAGAGTTTCAAAGTTTGTTCAGTAACAATCACTGCTTGCACGACCGTTGTTGGATTTATTGTGCTTGGTGTCAGAACGGAGAAACGGGCAATTGTGCATCCTCCATTGAAAAAAAAGACAAATCAGCAGGGGCTAAAATGGACGGGGAACAGGGATGGGAGTGGGGGATGGGGAATCCGGGTTGGGGACGGGGGGAGGCGGTGTGGGACGAGAAAGGGGTTGGGGGAATTGGGGAAAATCAGACCATACAACTTGGTAGGCCGCAGGGGGGTTCGGAGGAGGAAGCGGGGGGCAGCCTTTTCATTCCATACTGCCCACTACAGTATTTCGCTCAGGTATGCGGGAACCGGCTAGATCGGCGTATGTTACGCCGCGGGACAGCTAGTTGATATATATTGCTGAATATTGCTTCAATAATGCGCAATAATGGCGGCTATTTCAAGGACGTTGTGCTCTGTAACAATCAGCAAGAGGACGAGCGGGTTCATTTTTGCCACGGTAGCCTGTAACAATCAGTAACACACGAAATTTTAAAAAAGACATTTACTTCCTTAGTAAAACAAAACAGCACGGGTTCAAAGGGAGGAGGAGCAGGGATGAGGGATATTCAGACTACACAATGAGGGAATGGGGGAAGGGGGTGGGGGAGGGGAGATGGGTTTTCGGGGGAGCGATTGGGAAATCTGACCATGTAGGGGGGAGGGGACGAGGGGCTGTCGGCACCGTTTTCATTCCATGCTGCCCAGTAAAGTATTTCACTCAGGTATGCGGGAACCGGCTAGACCGGCGTATGTTACGCCGGAGATACAGCTGGTAATACATTAATCTACCTTTATTTAGTAAGTGACTTGGCCCAGATTCGAATTGGCGAACTAGTGCATCACCAGATTTACCCCCTTTCCAATACCATACCCCCTTGTCCACTAGTATAAAGATGACTCAATGAACCAGATTAAGGTCACAACTGTGACCAGTACTTAGTTCGACCCAACGTGCTCAATCGTAGACAATGGAGAGAGAATCAAATCAATATACACTCGTGAGACTCAACAAAGGATAAGCAACATGCAGACCTAAGTTGTACAAACCCCAAGTTCTATTTCAAAAAAGCAAGAGTCACGAGAGGCGAAAGTGACCAGAGCGCTCAAGGCTAAACTGAACACAACTGGTCAGCGCTCAGGAATGCAAGTTTGCGAAATCCATCTTTGTGGCACAAACCCGATACAGAACCAGTAGCGAATAAGAACAATAGCAAGGTGCAATATATCTGCCGAAAAGCTTTTAGTCAAAGCAATACAGAACAAAATACCCATAAAAGGAGAATACCCATAATCTTAATAGATGGCTGACGCAGTATTTTGTTCTCAAGTGAAGTTGACACCTTGACAATACTTTTTCCAAGAAGAACAACAAAAGCACGCATCACACCCTTTTAGCAGTATATTGTTTTCAGCACAGGTACGTGAGAATCTTTTGTCATGTAGTGTAATAAATCATTGTTCAGAAGATAGCGAACTTGTCACAGTAGACAGTTTGTCGAGCTGACTTGATTGATGACACAAGGATTAACATGTAAGGCAGAAAGATAATCCCCACTCGCCATTCTTCAGTTAGTTTTAATCCAGTTAATTCAGTAGTTTTAATCCAGAGAAAAATCTCGTAAATCCCTTGATGGTCTCTAAGAATTTAGCTGTGTATGATAAATAGTCTTACCCGGCAGGCAATAATCAGTAGTAACTAACAACAATACTTAACCACAACTGCTAAACAAAGAAGAGAGACCATACAAGGTTTGCTCGGTTCCAAATACGTTTAATTCATTATTTAGGTTATTTATCTCCCTCTTAAATTCCCGTTAAATGCACTCCTGTTAAATGGACGGATCTGATTAAGGATGCGTCCTTGCTAAAAGTCCACATGGACTGGAGTTAACCAAAGTTGTACTTAGCTTTGTTAATGATGCTGAAGGGTCCTGGTCCAGAGGGCTCGGTAATTGGAGGCAACTGGGGGTCAAAAAGTATATTTAAGACTATTTTTATTCTCCAGGGGACCTATATTTAAGGGAAAACCTGCATCATGTTTCTATTGTTTACAGGGGTTGTGCAATTAATGATGAAACATTGGGTTAGAGCTGATTGGCTCTTTAACCAGGTTGCTGATGTGTAAGAAGAATCTGAACAATCTGGTATCTAGATTCAGGCTGAAGTGCACTAGACAGAAGCAGCTCTTATTTTCTAATAGTATTTAGAAATTGGACGCTGTAAAGGACTAATGTTGTTAACAAGTTAAGTTCAGTATTGATGGCGAGTATCTGGTCGTGTATCAGTAGTGTACGATACCAATAAATTCTTCATGATACCGATACTCATATATCAAAAAACGGTGCTAAAGTGCTAATTAAAACCTATTTACAATGTCCTTGCTTTCCGAACGGTCGGCTAATTCTACATGGATTAACGATCCTTCTCCTTAATTTTGATTTTAATTTTGGCAAACTTGTTCCTAAACATGTACCTTGGCAGAATTACTAAAGTCGAAAAACATGCATTACCAAAAGGTTTTTTGGTAATGCCACAACATACTAATACAGGCAAGAGGAAGCAACAGCGGGGAAATTTGAAAAGCACAACATGGCCAACTAGGTTAAAAGACAGTAACACTGCTCAGAAGCCTGAAAAAGGTGACTAATTTGATCCATGACTTCTTTGTTAGTTCCGTATATTCGATGGGTTTTCGGGGGGGGGGGGGGAGTGAATGAGTGCTCTAGAATTCATTTTATTTTTTATTCGGAAAAAAATCAATTTTTGACATTTGCTGTTTGTAACAATATTTCATGAATAAAATTTCTGTAAAATTCGAATTCCTGATAGTTTCTTTTGATTACGTACATACTACCCTTATCATGAGAACAATGAAGATTCTAATAACCATGTCTCTACCCCAAAACAAAACTTGTTAAGGATTCCCGCCAACCTTTTCGGCCATGTGAAGTCATGATATCAAATGCCAAGCTCTTTCACCAAGCTAATCCCACCGAGTAATAGTTCAAAGGTTAAATGAAATGTATTAAAATTGCTTACTGCGCAATTTTCAGTTATTTCATTTAACGTTTGAAGTCTTAATCGGTGGGATTAGCTTGGCGAAAGATCTTGGCGTTTGATATCACAACTTCACATGGCCGAAAAACTTGGCGGGAATCCTCGACAAGTTTTGTTTTGGGGTAGATATTAGATATTTTTGGTCCAAATTGATGAAATCCAATTTTTTTTCTTTGTAATTATGAGATGGTAACATCTATCTAGTTTTCTGGTCCGTTTTTTTTTTGTTGGTTTTCGTTACATTTTGAGGACAGCAGTCACCTTTTTTCATATGATTATAGTCTAGTCTGCTTAAAAATCAAAGAATACTGCACTTTTTGCAGAAAAGCTGAAACTTTGTGGAGTGGTTACTAGTATCAGAAACATTCATTCTGAAGGGTAGCCACGACCGGAAGTGGCTACTTTAGGGTTTATGACGTCATCAGCTTCCGGAAAACAAGGATTGTAATAAACCCAAATATCTCTGGACCGATTTTAATGATCTTTTTTTTCAACTAAATACAAAATTCCGGAAATATTGCTACTTTTATAGCATATTTCTACAATTTAATGGCGAATCGTTAAATATATTAAAATTGGCATTCACATAAATGTTGTAGCTTTAAATTTCTTCTTTCAAGCGAGCCCAAGTACAACTTAATTGGTATAGTAGTTACCGTAATAATTACATTTAACCAATTCCCTACTTTCTCGAAACATAAATGCTTTATTAGCTCTTGATAGACAGGACGACTTTTCCCAGAAAAGGCTCTCTAAAATCAGTACTACGGCAAGTGTTGAGACATTGGACACCGGGTGGTTTTAACCTAATTTGAGCATGCTGAATCCGAATCAGCCCAGTTCCAAGTCGAATTTCTATTCCTAGGCCGAAATTTAAGATGCCGTCCAAAAACGGCGACCAAAAAGCAGTTTTGTGCTTCTAGCGTCTAAACCGTTCATCCAATTGAGAATAACCAGTTACCAATTATGTTTATAATAGAATTTCCTTCGTAAAAGAGACTATTCATATTTTTTCGTAAAATTAACCCTTCTGGCCGAAAGTCGTCATTGAAGTTCTATTAGGCCATTTATGTGTGCTATACATACAACAGTGCATATGTGTATTATAATTCCTGACTTTAAATAGCTGAAATGTTAGACTTAATTAAGATTCACTAACATAATTGGGCTTAAATGAAATGTGAAGATGTGTTTTCCAACAAGGGTAATTAAAACGATTTATTTTAATTATTAGCCAAGCTACGGCAGTTTATCTACGTTGTAGTGCTTCGATTTTTGCTTCTTTTTACGAGAAGTTCCATTTTTAAACTGCTTCAGTAGCCATTCTAATTCAAATAAAAGGATGTAATTAGGCTTAGATGAAAGATGAATGTGTATATTTTCCAACTAGGGCAATTAAAACTATTTATATATAATTAGTAGCTAAGCTGCCACAGGTTTTCTCCAAAGTAGCGCTGTGCTTTTTGCTTCATTGTACGACAAGTACCATCTTTAAACTGCTGCACATTACCCGTCGTAATTCAGATAAATGAATGTGAGTAATCTTAGATGAAAGATGGAGATATGTATTTTCCAACAAGTGTAATTAAAACAATTTATTTTAATTAGGATCTAAGTTATGGTAGTTTATCGATGTTGTATCGTTTTTATTTTTGCGTTGTTTTACTACAAGTTCCATCTTTAAACTGCTGTAGTAGCCATTCTAAAGCAGACAAATAGATGTGATTAGGCTTCGATGAAAGTTGGAAATACGTATTTTCCAACAAGGGTAATTAAAACAATTTATTTTAATTAGGGGCTAATCTACAGTAGTTTATCTACTTAAAAATCTTGAGTGATAGTCTACTTTGGTTTTTTAAACTATTACTTACAATCACTTACCAAAATTGCAGCACAAATTCCCAGTCAGAAGTTACACTACAGGCGAATTTTCAGTGATATCACCAGTAAAGTTACTTGTGAGTCTGTGACCTTCCTCAGGCCACTAAATTACTACTTCCGATTACAAAAACTTTCACATGTCGTCCATTTTGCAAACAGTCGTTATATACACTATTTGAAAATCCCGTGCTTCTCAGTTGTTACTGGATGCGTCACTTGTCATCCCAGTGGGCCTTAGTAGCCAGTTATTTCATTTTGCATTGAGGCGAATCGACAGATCTGGAGTGACTAGTTTAGCCACTTGAGGATATGCTGGCTCCTGAGTATTCATGAGAGGCACATCTCCATTTTGAAAATGTTGGATTGCGATGGTTTCAACAGCTCGGAGGTGTGCTTCGTTGCTAGTATTTGCCTTCAACAAAATGCTCGTATTTAGCCAATCTGTCTGGTGTTTGGTATATAATTTGTGCATTGCAATGCTGTTTATACGGTCATTGCTTGTTGTAGCCGAGTAGTGTTCATTGAGACGTGTGCGAACTCGCCTTTTTGTTTCCCTTATGTATACACTGGCACAGTGTTTACAGGGCACAGTATAAACAACATTTTTGGTGTGAAGGATCACAGGTGGAAGCAGCTCCACTGGGGATGGAGAGGGATCAGGAGTGAGG
>JAHWFP010140959.1:8893-30209 GCA_023313725.1 Lithobius niger | reverse complement strand
GGGGTGGTTCAAAAGAGATGATTGTCGAGGTTTGACTTTGGATCTGGTGGCGTACTTATGCGTGTGTGGGGAGTGGAGGGGGTGCTTCGGGGAGGATTATCAGGCAAGTTCGAAGATCCTGCTGGTGCTGGAGATGTCTCTATGGGTTCGGGCGATTGAATTGGAAGCTCAATTTCGGGGTGAGTGTCTTTTAAGTTTCTTTTGTAGCATCTTTTTCAGGTTGAGAGGATTCGTCATGTAGAATTGAATGTTGGCTTTGGCAAGTGCCTTTTGTAACTTCTAAATAGCTCCTACGATGTAATGAATTACTTCCACTGGTCGGTCGGTTTTCCTAATTCGGGTTTCCATTTTTTGCTTTTTTTGATAGCCTCATAGATGAGCTTAGCGGGAAATCCAAGTTTAAGGTATTTTTCTTTCTCTCGTTGGTAGTGAGGCTCTGCTGACAGTGGGTTGAAGGACCTGTGACGTACATGCAGCATTTCCCCGTAGAGGACGGCCTGGAGCTGGCTCTTGGGGTGTCCAGAATTGTAGTGGATTCCACGATCAGTTTGGCTGGGTTTCTTGAAGGGATCCCAGCGAACGTTGCCAGTGGTGGTTGGGGAGATGGAGATGTCCAAGAATGGAAGCTCCCATTTACTTCTTTTTCACAAGTAAAAGAGAGATCCTCATTCCAGGAATTTAGGGTACGGTTCAGGGCTTCTAGCATCACCGGTTTGGCGGCTGTGAATACATCGTCTATGTACCTCTTCCAGATTTTAAGGGTGGGGTGCTGGTTAGCTACATATTCATCCAGAAATTGTAAAACAATTTCTGAGAGTTTTGGAGAGCAAGAGTACCTCATGGGGGTACCTCTGGTTCGCCAGTCCTGGTCCAGGAAAGAGACGTAGATGTTCGCCAATAGCATCTTGAGTAGCCTTCTGTATAGAGCATAGGCTTTTTTTGTCGATCTTCTGTCGTTTTGCGGGGAGTTCGCACATGTCTCAATGAACACTACTCAGCTATAACAAGCAATGACCGTTGAAACAGCATTGCAATGCACGAATTATATACCAAACACCAGACAGATTGGCTAAATACAAGTATTTTGTTGAAGGCAAATACTAGCAATGAAGCACACCTCCGAGCTGTTGAAACCATCGCAATCCAACATTTTCAAAATGGTGGTGTGCCTCTCATGAATACTCAGGAGCCAGCATATCCTCAAGTGGTTAAACTAGTCACTCCAGATCTGTCGATTCGCCTCAATGCAAAATGGAATAACTGGCTACTAAGGCCCACTAGGATGACAAGTGACGCATCCAGTGACAACTGAGAAGCACGTGATTTTCAAATAGTGTATATAGCGACTGTTTGCAAAATGGACGACATGTGAAAGTTTTTGTAATCTGAAGGAGTAATTTCGTGGCCTGAGGAAGGTGACAGACTCACAAGTAACTTTACTGGTGATATCACCGAAAATTCGCCTGTAGTGCAACTTCTGACTGGGAATTTGTGCTGCAATTTTGGTTTGCGTGAATCATAACAATATGATTGTAAGTAATAGTTTATCTACGTTATAGCGCTTTGATTTTTGTGTCGTTTTATGCCAAGTTCCATCTTTAAACTCCTGCAGTAGCTGTTCTTATTCTGATAAATGGATGTGATTAGGCTTAGATGATAGATGAACGTAGATATTTTTCAACAAAGGTAATTAAAACGATTTATATTAATTAGACGCTCAGCTACGAAAGATTTTCTACATTATAGCACTGTGCTTTTTGTGTTATTTTACCACAAGTTCTATTTTTAAACTGCTGCAGTAGCCGTTGTAATTCAGATAAATGGATGTGATTAGACTTATATATGACAGATGAAGGTGTATATATCTACATTTTCATCTAAGACTAATAACACTCATTTATCAAAATTAAAACAGGTATTGCAGCATTTTAATGACGGAAATTCTCGTAAAATGACACAAAAAGTACAGCGCTGCAATGTAGAAAATTAGCTTCTAAGTAATATAAGTAGTTCTGATTATCATTGTTGGAAAAAATGCATCTTCATCTCATCTTTTATCTAAGCCTAATCACATCCATTTATCAGCATTAGAACAGGTACTCCAGCATTTTAAACATGGAACTTGTAAAATGACTCAAAAAGCACAATGCTATAATGTAGAAAAACTGTCGTAACTTAGCGTCTAATTAATAAATCGTTTTAATAACCTTTGTTGGAAAATATCTACTTTCATTTATCATCTAAGCCTAATCGCATCCATTTATCAGAATATAGAACGGCTACTGCAGCAGTTTAAAGATGAACTTGTCACAAAACGACACAAAAATCAAAGCGTACATAAACTACCGTAGCTTAGCTCCTAGTTAATTACCCTTGTTGGAAAATACATATCTCCATCTTTCACCCAAGCCTAATCACATCTATTTGTCTGAATTACAATGGCTGCTGCAGTAGTTTAAAGAAGGAACTTGTCTTCAAACCATGCAAAAATCAAAACGCTACAACGTCGGTAAACTACCGCAACTTAGCTCCTAATTAAAATAAATCGACCCACACACGGGGCGTGGCGAACACGACAAACGCCGAAAAACGTCGTACTCGGACTTCAACAGAGCCTCATTGTCGGCATCACGCCGGCGATTCGCACGGGGACCGAGGTGAAAAATTGACCCACGCTCGGGACATGGCGATAGCCATAAAGTCCCGGGCGAAATGTGCAAGTTGTCAGACCTCCAAGAATGCTAAACATCGAAGTATACTTCACAGTTCGTCAGCGTTCCTTGTTAGCCACATGTGGTTTCACATTGCAACTTAGTTAGTACTTGGCCGCATTCTGGTTACACTTCACAGCTCCCATCACCGGCTGTGGCCGGCCATCGTCATTGGGAGTTGACAGGCCGTGTCATGCAGTTTTGTACGGTAATTCTTCAAGTTGACCAAGTGGTCACTGCATCGAAAACACATTCCAAACCTTACATTTTTTTAAATTTCGTTAAGGATTTTTAATATTTTAACTTTAAATTCCTTGCTGGTTAATTCATGGCTTGTTAATTCCTTAGCTTCAATTACGTTAAAGAATTTTTAATTTTTTTATTTTAAATTCCTTGCTTGTTACTGACACTGTATTTTGTATGAGGGTCTGTGGCAGCATAAGGGCATTTTACCACGTTTGCGCTGCAGCCTTTGTTGTGCAGCATGAGGCCTATTAGTAAAACCGTTTGGATTTTTGGAAAATCAGGAGTCTGCAGAACGAACCCTTTTGTTGCCTTTTGCTGGCTAAGTTTTCTGTTGTTTTGTTTCCCAACTTCACAGACGCAAGATTCTGTAGGAGGTTGACCTGGACACCACCTCCCCACCCCCCCGGCTCACTCCTGGTATGATGCTGGTGTTGGAGCCATTTACTCATTGTGAATGGAAACTCAGTTCATCTCTTTGAGTTAAAAATAAATTCAGGTCTTGTCTTCTAAAGACGTCAAGTGTAGGCTAACTTGGAAAACGGAGTTGGGCACTATTGCAATGTCAGGTCAACTTTGTTGTCTCTTTGGGGCCTAACAGGTCTCCAGATTGATCAGTACATGACTCGAAGTAAATCAATTTTTACGGGCGTCTTGTGAGATTTTTCTTTTCTACTTGCATTGAGTCCCCCCCCAACCCCCGTTCTTTGCTAGCCCCGGCGGCATTGCTCGGGTGGGGGCTTTTTCATTCTCGTATGGGAATCGTACCTCATGGAGCAGATTGGGTCGTTGAGGCCTAGACACCGTTCTGGGAGGTGATGGTGGTTTTCTTTTAACATCTAGGTTTGGAAACGTCAGAACGTCGATCCCCTTCCAAGGGACCGAAAATTTGCTAATTTTGTGTTTGGGGATGAGCGTAGATTTCGATAATAACTTTATCAATCTAGGTTACGCTAGGGTTTTCTTCTCCGTACATAGCAGTTATCGCTATGCATTCCGTACTTCTATTTTTTTGGGCATTTTGCGTATGGTGTCATGAGCAGAGAACACATCCTCCCTCGTTCTCAGGTTCTACCAACAAGCGTTTTTCCACAACGGACGTTGCTCGGACTTCTCCACGTTACAGCAGCACGTTGCACGTTCCAGGGATCACCCCCTTCTCAAGGCAGGGGACGTTTCCGTGGATTCTCAAGATGTGGAAAGGGTGTCTTTCGGGGTCATCCCCGCAGGAGCAGATATGGATGTTTTCCCCCTCACCTTCCTCCACTTCACCGGCAGGTGGGGGGGGGGAAGTTTTCGTTGCCATGTGGACAACTGGAAGCTCATCACCGACGACGTGTTCACTCTCTCCACTGCAGGCAGAGGCTTTTCGCCGCCATTTGTATCTGAACCAGCGCTGACTTCAGCCTCAAAAAGCTGGACCAACATCTAGAGAAGCAGCATTTCAAGATGGAGACGATTCGGTTGGTCAGAGAAGCGATGCAACCATTTTTTACGATTGCCATCTACTTCGAGGATGCATGCATGCATGTTCCGTTGCACCAGGGGATTCGTCATCTGTTTCGCCTTTTTGTAGGAGGTCAATTGTACCAGTTTCGTGTCCTAGCCTTTGGGATTGCAACTTGACCTCATGGCTTCACGGCAGTGCTTTGCCTGGGTTTGGGGCTTCTACATCGTCTGGACATTCGAGCACATGCCTACATCGACGATTGGTTGCTCCATCATCAGTCGGAGGAAGTACTCGGGTGGCAATTGGACAGGTGTCATCATGTCTTCAAGGCTCTGGGTCAAGGTGTCCAGTTGGAAAAGTCCAGCCTGGTGCCTTGCAGGCGATTTGTGTTCCTCGGCGCTCAGTTTGATACGGACGAGTTCACGGTTTGGCCATCGCAGGAACATGTAGAGAAGTAACAGGATCGGATGGAAAGGGTGCAGCTGGCCACTAAGATTACGACAGTGGACCTGGTGTCAGTAAAAGGTGTCATCGATTCCCGTGCTGAGCTGGTTCCTTTCGGGGAATGGAAGGTCAGGCCGATGCATTGGTTCAGGAACCAGGAGTGGCAATCTCGTCGTCCTGGCGGGACGTGATTTCCCTGGACAGTTTGCAGGTGGATACTATTCAGTGGTGGGGCGACCCCCTCAATACCTGCCGGGGAGTACCGATTCAGAACCCTAAGCCGGATGGACTTCTCTTCACGGAAGCGCCCTTCACCGGCTGGGGGGGGGGGGCACACTTCGAGGGTCACATGACGGCGGGAGTGTGGTCAGAAGAGGAGAGCCAGTTGCACGTCAATGTTCTGGAGAAGCGAGCAAAACGTCTGGCGGTGCAGGCCTGGGAAGGAGTTTTGCGCGGGAAGATGGTGATAGCCATGATGGACAACACAATGGCGGTGGCTCACGTCAAGAAAGGCTGACTCGTTCTTGGTTGATGATGGAAGAGACCTCTCTGCTGTTTCGACTGTGCGATGAGCCCTGCACCTCAACCTGTGTCCGCGTCATGTAGCAGGGAAGCTCAATGATCTAGCAGACGAGTTGTCGCGTCAGAGGACTCCCACAACGGAATGGAGGTGTGATCCCAGCCTGTGCCAGAGCTCGTTCTTGACGTGGGGAAAGCCCTGGGTGGAGCTGTTTGCGACATGCTACAAGTGCCAACTCCCACACGTTGTCTCGCCATTTCCGGACTCGATAATGTGGGCCACGGACGCTCTCTCCATCGACTGGGCAGGCCTGTCAGCTACCTGTTTCCCCCCGTTCTCGCTTCTACAAACGTCTTGGAACAAACTTCGCAAGTCTTTGGGAGAATACATTCTGGTGGCACCACTGACCAGCTGCGTCATGGTATCCAGACTTAGCGGAACTGTCGAAGGAGGACCAACTTCCTCTACCCCTCTCGGACTCCATCCTGACCAAGCACGGAGGTGCGGTGACCCACCGTTGTCCCGCTATGCTTCATCTTCACAGGTGGAGACTGTAATGAGGAATTTGGAATGATAGGGTTTTACCACCGAGGTCTCGGAGCGGATGTTGGGTTGCGTCCGTTCGTCGACGAGAAAGAACTATGAGGCCAGGTGGAAAGTTTGGAATTTCTGGTGCCAGAAGAAGGGATTTGATCCAACGGACCCTACCGAAGCCGCTTTGTCGTCCTTTTTGGAAGAACCTTTCGCCAAGGGCGTGTCCCCAACTGCCATCAAGGGGTACAGGTCTTGTCGGTCCTGAGCAATAAGAAGCTGGTGGCCATGAACATCTTTCGCGCCTGGTCAGGGCGATTGTGAATGCAAGACCAAAGCCTAACAGTTGTTCCCCAAATGGAATTTGCCCTTGGTGTTGGCCGGTCTGGAGTTGGCGCCTTACGAACCTTTTTGCTCAGCTCGTTGCTTCTACTGTCACAGAGGACTCTTTTCCTGGTGGCTCTGGCTTCGGCAGCTCGGCAGAGTGAGCTAGCTGCTCTGGTGAGAGATGGCAAGAACATCCGTTTTGTTCGAGACTGGTTATCCGTGTGGTTGGTTTTTCCAGCTGAATTCCGTGCGGAGAATCAAAGACCAGATGTGGCCCCCATGCCTTTGGTGATTAAGGCATTTAAGCCAGTAGTTGATCCAGGGGGTACGGAGTGGACCCAAGGCCCAGTCCGGGCTCTCCGCCTTTACTTAGACAGGACCAATTTGACGGAGCAGTCTGGACGTTCGGGACGAGCAGGATCTACACTCACTCCACTGTTTTTGCAATGGGATCGAGCATTTGGAGCTGTCCTTCCCTTACCGTCACCAGCGAAGATAGGGAAATGGATTTGTGAGGTCATCAAGTGGGTGTATGAGCAAGGACTGGACCATCTGGACATCCCTGCGAATGTGAGGGCCCATGCGTTGAGGACTTTGGCTGCGTCTTGTGCTTTCGCGTCTGGCACCCCGCTTAATGATGTGGTAGCTGCCTGCTCTTGGACCAACAAGAACACTTTCATCGCCCATTATGTTCGCGATACAGATGCGGCGAGTGGGAGTGGTCTGGAGCGTCCCCATGTGGCGGCTGGAAGTGTTGTTGGGGAGTGAGTGAAGTTTGTGTACACAGTGGAAAGGAGATGGCACAACACAAGGAGTGTTGCAGTGTCATCATGCCTGCTGGAACTTTCTCTAAATGGGAGAGAGAAGGTGGGCAAAGGCAGTGAAGTTCAGGTGACACGTCACGAGTCAGTCTTTGGTGTTGCGATGGTGGAAAGCTTCCTGCTAAAGCGCATACTGGAGAGATTCCAACCCGACACAAACAGTGTTGAAGGGTTGGCCCACATGAACTTTTTCCTGGTGAAGAAGTTGTGGGGATATGCATCTTGCACACAGTGGACAGTAAACAGTGGAAAGATGGACAGTTGTCATTACTGTTGCCCGGTGGCAATACCAGTGGTAGATTCTAGTCCATGGCTGAGGACCTCCCCCGAGACAAGTGCCTGAGATGGGTAAAGGTTCTTTGCTGGCAGTGTTTAAAGTGTGACGTGTACTGTATTGTTGGTGTGGAGTGCAATGTAATGAGAGTTAGCAGGGTTCGTGCTGTCCCACCGACCTAGTGGACAAATTCAGCACATACTAGAGGTTAGTATTTACAGATAGTAAGAAACGCCAATTTTAACTTGATTAAAATTAGTTTTTACTATCCTAAAATACTTACCTCTAGTAGAACCTGCCCAGCCTCCCCACTTCGCCGAATCCTGGTAATGTCGAGTTGTGGGTTCCGGAAAACGAAGTGTCATTGTTGAGCTGGCACTGGCTTGTTGGAGGCAACGATTGTTGCTCACCAAGTGGCAGATAGGCTAACCTCATTGCATTGCAAGTGTTGTAGGTGTTTTAAACTTTTAATGGGTTAAAAAAATAGGGTAGAAAAGCAAATCGAAAACGATTTTAGCACATACTAGAGGTAAGTATTTCAGGACAGTATAAACTAATTTTAATAAAGTTATAATTGTCGTATTCTTGACACGGAAAGCCAAATAGGCTAGAACTTTTGCTCTCACCTAGAGATCGAACCAATGAACCGATTTTCAATTTGTATAGCTTAAAATGTAGGTATTAACACCGACCAAGGCCTTTTGAACATGATTTTGATGTAACTGCAGTATTCTCGTCGGTAGAGCAATTATTATTGTAGAGCACTGGGCAGAAATCATTAAGTGGAGTATCAAATTTTTGCAAATCGAGCTAAAAACATGAAATTTGGTACACAAGTCTTTCTTAACAGTAAAAATCGAACCAGCCATGAACCCTCATAAAACCCCCCAAGTGCCTTCAGCCCCCCCCCCCCCCCTGCCTCTCCCAGGGCTTGGGCAACAAATTCTTACAGATTAAGCTAACAACATGAAATTTGGTGCACAAGTCATTCTTATCAGCATAAATCGAATCAGCCGTGGAACCCCATAAAATACCCCCAAAGGGGCCCCAGCATCCCCCTGTGCCCCCCTCACTGAGGTTTGACCCGCGAACTTTTGCAAATCGATCTAAAAGCTTGGAATTTGGTACACAAGTCATTCTTAGCAGTAGAAGTCGAACAAGTCATTGAACCCACGTGAAATACCCCAAAGGGCCCCAAGCACCCTCCTGTGCGCCCTCTTTGAGGTTTGACGAACAAATTCTTGTAGATAGAGCTAAAAGCGTGAAACTTGGCACACAAGTTATTCTTAGCATTACAAATCAAACCAAGCATGGAACCCCCCACGAAATATACCAAGGGGACCGTAAGCGCTCCTCTGTGCCCCTTCTCTGATCCTTGCCCAACAAATTATTGCAGATCGGGCTAAACGCACGAATTGTGCATGGTACACAAGTCATTCATTGTAGTGCAAATTGAACTATCTATGGAACCCCCTCAAGATAATCTACAAGGCACCACAACAATCTCCCCCCCTCCCCCCAAATTTAAAAAAAAAGTGCTCCCTCCTTGAAGCCTGCCCAACAAATTCATGCAGATAGTGCTAAAAGAATGAAATTTCGTACAGAAGTCATTGTTAGAAGTAGAAATCAAACTAGCTATGGAACTTCATGGAACCGCGAAATCCTTCAAGGCCCCTCAGTGCTTCCCCACCATTCCCACTTCATGTGGTTGATACCCGAAATATTCTTGTTGATCGTACTGAAAGCATGCATTTTGGTACACCAATCATAACTAGTAGTAGAAATGGTATTAGCCATAGATTCCCAGGAAATACCATCAAAGCCTCACCCAGCATCCCCCCCCCCTCTTGTGCACCCCATGAAGCATCAATGACCAACAAATTCTTGCTGAACGCACTAAACTAAAAACATGCATTGTAGCAGTGGAAATCGAACTACATATGGAATCCCAAAGATACACCCAATCCCCAGTGCTTCCCTGTATCCTCTCCATGACTTTGATCAACAAATTCTAGTTCGATTTGTATTGCTAAAATTGAGTTGTGTACTAATTCACGTTTTAGTACAATCAGCAAGAATTTGTTGGTCATTGATGCTTCATGGGGTGTACAGGAGTGGGGGGATGCTAGGGAAGGCTTTGGTGGTATTTCATGGGGATCCATGGCTGATTTAATCTCTACTACTAGGAATGATTGGTGTCCCAAAATTCATAGTAACAAAATTCATAGTAGTACAGGTGAGTGCGGTATGGGACAAGAAGGGGCCTTAGGGGGTATCTCGAGAGATTCCATAGCTACCTCGATTTATTAGCTAAGAATTGACTTGTGTACCAACTTTCATGACTTTTAGCTCGATGTTCATAATTAGCCCAATGTAACGGCGGACGCTACGACGGCTGAGGTGCTTGTAACGTCCCCGACATCCGTGGTTGACACGGAGTTTCAGTTTAATGTTTTTCGGTGGTTACAATATAAGCACAGTTTGGGCTACTGTCGCAGCATGGGGAATGAAGCGTCGAGGTCCTAATTAAAGGGGCCTAACCTTAATACAACTGGTATTCGCTGCCACCAACGGTGAAAATTAATTTAATTGTTTAATGTAGGATAAAAGCTAAAGATGGGCTGCATATTTATTTTACACTCGAACAATTAATCCACTAGTAAACAAGCTGAAGTTTAAAACTCCTGGTTTTATTTTGACATCAGTATTATCAAAAAGAACACTTTACATTTATATTTACTAGAACAGCTTTTCAATAAGTATTAAAAAGCAACTAGTTTGAATTTACATTTTAGTAATTCGTTTCACACAATCAAACAAAAACGACAAGTTGTGTTTTTAAATAAAGAATCAAATTTTCGATTAGAAAAAGTAAATACTGAGTTCTCAACTAGAGATAACCGATAAATTGAACAGTGTTTGCTAGTTAACAATTATGCCGACAGTTTGTTTCAACACGCATAAAGATCAACCGTCCAGATTTGTTTCCAAGTTTCCAAAACAAAATATCAACCTACCGGAGTTTAACTAAACTCTCTTAAGTTATAAAAGCCTCGGCTTGATTATAAAGTAGTCATTGAAGTAATGTTTCCTTTGAATCTTCAACAAAGATCAAACCGTCAGTTTAGAGTAAAATTAATTTAAACTAAACAAGAAAACGTTTGGTTTTTAGTAAGAGAACCACTCTGACGTTATGGAAGGCGGGGGTCAGAAATGCCGATGGCTTGCCAACCATAATTTTCTCTAGGCTAGAAGTTAAGTTTTAAACTACGAATTTAGAATTGGGGGAGGGGGTTCTAAATTAAACTTTCAGAAGCTAAACTATAAACATACGAACCACTACCATTTTGCCCGGCATGGCATCATCGGACGTGACGTCTCCACGCCCGACTGGCGTGACCCTTCTAGCTTTGAGATCTGTGAGCTGTGCTGTGCTGTGCTGTGCTGTGCTGTAGAGGGCGGGCAACTGGGGCTTTCTTTGCTGTGAAAGTACTGTACTTGGCAATTTTAGCATTGCTGTCTCAGTGATGCTGTTGGTTGCTTGAGACTTAAATGGCCGCCTCAGTCACCCCACCGCGCATGCGCGGTCCTCCCATATAAGCTGGCGGCTACGAGGGCTCGCCATCTCTTTGTCGTCCTGTTGGTTCCCTTCTTTCACCCGTCGCCTCCATCTTCCAAGCCGGTCTTCCTCATGGTACTGCCGCCGCCCGCTATGGTTGTCTTCGGCTTCCCATCAAGCGAGGCCCTGCCTTCTCTCTGACTTTCGTCCGCTGCTGTCGCCCGGATGCCGGACTCCTCCTCTACATCCGCCATTTACATCCGCCACTGAGGCACAGTTGAAGACCCCCTCTTATTGGCCCACCGGTGACTGCTACAGTGAACTGGACCGTCTGATGACAAGCCTTCGCCCCGAGCTCCCTCGCCGTCCTCCGTACGCTGTGCCTCGGCAGTGGCTTTCCGCTCCCCTGGCCCATCTCCAGTCTGTCCATAGCTGAAACGTCGCCGTCGAGCTGGCATTGTTATCTGCCTCTCTTACGCAGTTGAAGACTCCGCCTCACCGGACCACCCCGGGATGATTTGTTGATCTGGACCGTCCGTTGTCAGCCTCCGCCCCAAGCTCCCTCGCCGTCTTTCGTCCGCCATGCCACGATGGTAACTTTCCGCTCCTCTGGCCCGTCTCCGGTCTGCCCATAGCCGGGACGTCACCGTCGAACCGGAATTGTTACTAACCTTCCTCTCTCAACCAGCTGAAGTCCTTGCCCGCCTAGACCACTCGGATTACCATCAAGACTGGATCACCCATCAACAGCCCATGCCTTGGCCCTCGCCATCTTTCGTCCGCCATGCCACGGCTGTAGCTTTCCGCTCCTCTGGCCCGTCTCCGGTCTGCCCATAGCCGGGACGTCGCCGTCGAGCCGGAATTGTTACTAACCTTCCTCTCTCGACCAGCTGAAGTCCTTGCCCGCCAAGACCACTCGGATTACCGTCAAGACTGGATCACCCATTAACAGCCCATGCCTCGGCCCTCGCCGTCTTTCGTCCGCCATGCCACGGCTGTAGCTTTCCGCTCTTCTGGCCCGTCTCCGGTCTGCCCATAGCCGGGACGCTGCCGTCGAGCCAGATTTGTTACTATCCTTCCTCTCTCTCTAGCAGCTGCAGCCCTTGCCTCGTCAAGACCCCGAAATACCATCGTGAACTGGATCTCCCATCAACGGCTCCTGCTTCGGCGCTTCACCGTCTTTCGTCCGCCGTGCCAAGGCAGTAGCTTTCCGCTCCTCTGGCCCGTCTCCGGTCTGCCCATAGCCGGGACGTTGCCGTCGAGCCGGAGTTGTTACTATCCCTCCTCTCAAGCAGCTGAAATGGTTTCTTTTTGCCTAAAACATACTTAACCTGATAATTTTAGCATTACATTCCTCGAATGTGATGGTTCCCTGGAGGTTTTTCGGTTGTGAGTATCCGCCTGTTTGCATGCTCCCACTGTGCCTGCGCGATGCAGTCCTCCTCTATATAAAGCGGCAGCATGGCCGATATCGGCATTCATTTTCCTCTCAATCTGTCAGGAGGTGACTCGAGAGGGGAGGTGGGGCGGGCCCTTGGTTAAGTATGTTTTAGGCAAAAAGAAACCATTTTTAGCCGGCCAGGCTGAGGGCCTGCAAAATGTACTTTCTTGTTTGCCAAAACATATTAACCTAATAATTTTAGCATTATCAGCAGACCTCGTCAATCTTGGTGGCGGGCACCGAACTGACGGGGTGCCCCGGGATACAAGCAGGCTTCCCCAAAAATTTTCGGAGAATTTCGCACTTTATTCAGAACATGTGTGTTGTGAAACAGGAATTTGGTTCTCTTTCGTAGGGTTTGGTGGCCCTGAAAAGTACCGTTGTTTTAAAGGAGCTTGCTTCCTTCTAGGATGGCTTGCTTCTTTCTATGGATGGCTTGCTTCCTTCTGGGTTCTGGGATGGCTTGCTTCTGTTTCGTTCTGAAAGTGCTTAAGGGGGCTTGTCCACGGTTCTGGCTGCGACGATTGGTCCCTGCCAGTGTAGTCCCTGTTCTTCTCTTGACATGTTCCTCAGGTAGTGGGAGGTGAATGTCGTGAGTGTCGCCAGGAAGCTGCCTGTAGAATCTTTTCTAGTGGAATGGCGTTATGATGTGCCCATGACGTGGAGATTGCTCTGACCTCGTGTACCGTTGCTCTTTTCCTGCTCAAGTTTGCCTTGTCGTAAGCACCGTCGATGGTTTGTCCTGTTGGAAGTCCACTGGGAGGAAGAGTTGGTTTCTGCCTCTGCGGATGTCTTCGTGTTGCGTGCGGGTGTGGTAGAAACACAGCGCCCGGATCGGGCAGAGTAGGCGTTCTGGTTCGTCTCCTGTTAAATTGGAGAGGACTGGGAACGAGATGGGTTTCGGTGGTTCAGATGGTTTTTGAGTTTTCGTACGAAACCTGCTTTTGGATAAAGTGTTAGACGTGAAGTTTGGACCAAAAATACAGAAGGCTGGGTCTGCGGAGAGGGCTTGAATTTCGGAACAGCAGGCACTTGCTGCGAGAGTCACTAGGAAGACGGTTTTCCTGGTTAAGAGATGGAGGGAGCAGTCTTGCATTGGTTCGTAAGGGGCTTCCATTAGAGATTGTAGAGCAATTGATAAGTCCCAATCTGTTACGAGTCGTCTCGTTGTGGGACGATCGTTTTCGAATGAGCGGAGGAGCGATGAGATCCGGTAGTCTTCGAGGAAATTGGGTTTGCCTGCTGCTTTGAAGACTGAATTTAGAGCTGAGCGGTAGACCAAGATCGTTGAGCCTTTGAGTTTTCGATGTCGAAAAGGTCGGCGAAGAATCTCAGACGTTCGGGCAGAGAGGAATTGATTGGATTAATTTCCCTCGCGTGGCACCAATGAAACCATTTGGACCAGTGACTGTCGTACATCTTGTTTGTTGAGTTTCTTGTGGCTTTTGAGGCGATCCAGAAGGCATCATCTTTATGAATTCTGCCTTTTTGAGGAGTTTGATGATAGCAGCCACACGTGAAGAGTCAGGTTTGCCAGGTTTGGGTGTAGTTTCGTGCCCTTTTATTGAGACAGAAGATCCGGTTGAAGAGGGAGGCATACAGGTTGTGCCACGGATATGTCATTGCGTCGACTGCCATTGCTTGATCGTCCGGTATCGGGCTGATGTAATGGGGAAGTCTGGCATTGGGCTTCGTGGCGAATAGGTCTAACATTGGTGTTCCCCATGTCATGAAGAGATATTCGCAAATGGATTTCTTGAGGCACCATTCCCCTGTTGGGGGTGACCGGCGAGACAGTGAGTCTATGATCACATTCCTGTTTCCTGGAATGTGAAGGGGAAGTAGAGTTATGTGGTTCATGATACAGAGGTTGAGGGTCTTGGAAGTCAGGTTGTGGAGCTGACTGGATTTGGTTCCTCCTTCCTTCCTTATGTAGGCCAAGGCTGTGGTGTTGTCTGCTTGGATATTGGATGACTTGGTTTTTTATGTGTGGGAGGAAGTGCAGTAGGGCTAGTTGTATTGCCCGCAGTTCGAGGAAGTTGCTGTGTTGACATTTGTCTTCCTGCCAGATTCCTGCAATTTCCAGGTTCTTCATATGGGCTCCCCAGCCGTGGTTTGATGCATCGGTGAAGATGAGTTGGTTGGGGGTTGGTTCGTGAAGAGAAACTGACTTGGTTAGGATCGTCACGTCTGACCACCAAAGGAGGCTTTCTTGGGGAAAATCTTCGTGAAAGGGAAACTGTTGGTTTGGGTTGAGGAGAGGCTTGACCAGTGGTCGATCCGATGGTGGTGGAAGGGTCTTGCCATCAAATGGCCGTATGGAATTATGTTTGCCATCGAGTCCATTTTCCCGATGAGGGAGTGTAGTTCTCGGAGGGAGAAGGTTGCTTGGTGATGAAAGCGACGGATGTGGTGAAGGAGGTCTTGGACTCTTTCGAGAGATGGTGAGATTGTGGCTGATGACAGATTGAACGAGGCGCCTAGGAAAGTGAAGAGCCTTTGTGTGGTGAGGCGTGATTTGGATTGGTTTATGCCGAAACCCAGTTTGTTCAGAAGGAGAATTGATTCGTCCCTGTTCTGCTCGAGGCGGGTGGGATCCTGGTCGTGGAGAGCCCAGTCGTCGAGGTATGCGCTTGCATAGATTTGGTTTTGGTGTAGATGGCCGAGAATTGGTTTTAAAATCATGGTGAAAATCCTTGGGGCAGCGTTCAAGACGAATGGCAGACAGCGGAATTTGTAGACTTGATCGTTGAGGATGGGTGGAGAGGTACGTGTAGGTACGCATCCTCTAGGTCTATGAAGACTGTCCAGTCGTTTCGTTTAAAGGATTGACGAATTGTTTCCAGTGTTTCCATTTTGAAGTGTGGGTTGTCGATGTATTTGTTTAATGGTTTCATGTTGAAAATCATCCTCAGACCTCCTGTTTTCTTTGGTCGGAGAAAGATTGTGCTGTAAAAACCCGGGTCTGGGTTGTGGTGTTGGATGATTGCCCCTTTCACGACAAGGAGTACGATCTCGGCCGAAAGGGGTTCGGAGACTGGTGACGTGAAGCTTGTCTGAGGGAAGCTTGCTAAAGGGGGAGGTGAGTGGAATGCTGGGTGAAAGCCCTTTTTGATTATTGAAAGGGTTTCGGAGTTGGGGTTTAGATTCTTCCATGCTGGGTAAAAGTGGCGAAGCCTTGCGCCGACCGGGAGGCTGGATAGCTTGAGGTAGTCATTGTTTTCGGTTGGAACTGCGGCCGCCGGGTGATGAGTATCGGCTGCGGCGATCGGGGGTTGCGGCCTTTGGTTGGGGCGGGAGTGGCTGCGTTGGCGGGGCGGGAGTGGCTGGCTGCGTTGGCAGGCCGAAAGGACTGGTTTTGTTGGTAGTTTGGGTTGTCTTTCCGTGGTGATTTGAAAGGGTTGGATGGTTTGTTCCAATCTTCTGATGGTGAACGCCGTTTGTTTGACTTGTTTGAACGGAAAGATGACTTCTCTTGACGAAATGACTTAGGCTTGCGGGATGTGTCAAGATGAGGTGCCAAGGTCGGGATTAGGCCACGGAAGAGGGTGTCCGATGCGGCTGGTTCCGGAGCTGTGGCCTGGTTGACTCGTTTAGGTTGTAGGCAGATTTCAGACCTGCTTCCCTTAACAAGAGTGTTGTTAAATAAGGCTCGTGTTGCCCAGTTGAGAGAGTGATATGTGGGGAAACTTGCTTTTTGAAAAAGTTGAGTTGTGAGACATGAAAGGTTGCGGATTTCTTCTGGGTTAGCGTCTTCAGTTAGCTTTTCGCACAAAGCGTTGACTGCTGTGTTTAATACGTCAGCCTGTGAAGTGGCACGAAGGCTCATGCGTAGGCACTTGTCGTTGTCGAAAAGTACACCTCAATGTGCTTGGGAATGACGAGAGCAAAGCCGAAATCCAGATTGACTTCGCTACAAAGGAATTCGCATTCTGGGTAGGTGTCAAAATTTCTTGGATTTGTGGCACCATCGCCAAAGGTCCGGAAGAAGCTTGATTCACGGCCGGGGCGGGGTGCAGGCGAGTCCGTGTCAAGTTGTAAGGGCTCACCCTTGCCCAAGAGAAAACCACCGTTTCTGAGGAGGCAGGTGAGAAGCGTTGTTGATTGGCCTAGGAGGCTGCGTTGCTTTGCGTCTTTGTCGCGAAGGGCAAATCCAAATCCGGTCTTGAGGCCACGGTTGATGACCGGGGCATCAGCAGACTGCGACGGTTCGTACAGGAAGCAGTCTGGGACCGTTTCTTTCACAGTTTTGAGTAGGGACATCAAGGGAATGGTTGGATCTTCCATATTGTCGTCCGTGAACTGTATGTGTTTGGCGGGAGCGAACGGCGTTGCAACATCCTGTGTCGCGAAAGCAGGTGTCGTGAAGGGAGAAGGCGCCGAACGCCTGCGTTGTTTAGCTCCAAGTGGAGGGGCAGATAAGTGGCGTTTGTGGCTGTCTTGACTTGTACTTAAAGCGACCCAGTCTTGAGTGTCGGCGCGTTGTGTTGGCGCGTTTCATGGATGAGGTGCAAGACGGCAGTGGCAAAGGTTGCGTTCTTGCGTGATGGCGAAACACTGTGTCAACAAGGACATGGGCTTCGCTGTGGGTCACACTGTAGTCGCGGCGTAACGATTTGGAGGAGAGATCGATGGGTGAGTTTTTACTAGAAAGGTCCTGTTGAGATGAAGCGTCTTGGAGTTTCCTTTTCGCTTCCCTGAAGAGCTCTTTGGCTTGCCGAAGATCATCCTCTAACGCCGCGAGGTCGGGCGGAGGCGGGGTGCGTTGCCCGTCTTGAAGCGGTGAGTCGTCCTCTTCATTCGCGACATGGCCGATCCGCTCATGACCGGCCGGCCAGTGGTCGTGAGGGAGAGGCAAGAGAGCAGGTTGGAGCGCAGCGTCCGAAGTCTGAGCAGAGGCCGAAAGGCCGTCATGGGCGATAGCGTCTTTGGTCGATGCCATGAAGATGTCGCGAAAGAGAAAGTCCAAATTCCAGAAATCGACGAAACGAAGTGAACGACTTGGAGGAAAATGAATGCCGATATCGGCCATGCTGCCGCTTTATATAGAGGAGGACTGCGTCACACAGGTGCAGTGGGAGCATGCAAGCAGGCGGATACTCACAACCGAAAAACCTCCAGGGAACCATCACATTCGAGGAATGTAATGCTAAAATTATCAGGTTAATATGTTTTGGCAAACAAGAAAGAACATTTTGCCGGCCGTCAGCCCAGCCGGCTAAAAATGGTTTCTTTTTTGGCCTAAAACATACTTAACCAACGGCCCGCCCTGCCTCCCATCTCGAGTCACCGCCTGACAGATTGAGAGGAAAATGAATGCCGGAACCGGCCACGCTCTCGGTTTATATAGAGGAGGACTGCGTCGCGCAGGTGTAGTGGGAACATGCAAGGAGGCGGCTACTAGCAACCGAAAAACCTCCAGGGAGACATTCCGTTGAGGACAATGTCATGCAAAATTATCAGGTTAAGTATGTTTTAGGCAAAAAAAAGAAACCATTTTTAGCCGGCCAGACTGAGGGCCGGCAAAATGTTCTATTTTTTGTTTGCCCTTAAGTGGATATTGGATGACATCTCTTCATGGAGTACGCACATGGTTCCCATAAAAACATGATTCTGTTTGTAAGTAGTAACTCACAAGGTAAAGGATTAAAAAAGCAGAGTCAGCATTAAAACTGGTCTGGTATGTGAGAATACAAGTTAGAGCTGTTTTATCAGTACATTAATTTCTAGTGGAGAGGTCCAAGAACAGCCTCTGAGCTTGGCTGGCTCTTACAGCCAGCAGTCTTCCACAGTTGCTCAATTGGTAGAATACCTGGTTATTAAACTGAAGGTCCCAAGTTAAAGTTCAATACTAGCTGTCTGTTTTTTTAAAGTATAATTTTGCACAATTCTTCACTCGTATTCAAGCTAATTAAAAAAAAATTGTTGATTTAAAAAATCTTTTTACAGATGTCCCTACGGTTTCCACCTTACAACCCCCTGGCGAAAACAACTATTTCCGGGTGCCACTGCCTAGTACCTCCTCTAAGAATAGAGAGCTATCAAAATCAAGTGGTCATGGAAATGCAACGACAGCTACCTTGAAAAACCAAGCTACAGCGGACAGAACTCCTATGCAGTCACCACAGCAAACCGAATATGCTGAAGAAGTTAATACGATAGCAACACATTCCACACGATCTGTATTGCAAGCCAAACGCTTAAGGCTAATGGCAAATATTAGCTTACAGGTGCCGGAAAGGATATTGGTGACCAGTTCAGACAGTCAAACTGTGATGCCAACTGCTGAAATACCAAATGTGACAAACTGTAATCTGTCTTACTCACGATCAGAGATGCAGAGAGAGAGAGTAAGGCGAATGTTAAATAATAACACTCAGCTAAGAGTAAGGAGGGCCGACCTCTTTAGCAATGATAATATATTTGTGTAGGAAAATGTTGACAATGAACAACTTATATTATTTAAAGTTTCTCTAATACTTTGAAAGCGAATGGTACATAAAAATTAGTTTCTTGTTGCTGGAAAAAACTATAACCTGTTAATTTTTGCATTAGTTCCTCGACCGATGCTGTCCCCCTGGAAGTTTTTCGGTGCTCAGTAGCCGCCGAACCCGACTGCGCAGGTGTTCTGTGCAGCCCTCTCTATTAAAGGGCAATCGCGCATTCGTTGGCCATCATTTTTCCTCCAGAGCGTGTCCACGCCGGTCTCTCTCCCAACATTCGTCCTGAAGATCTTCTAGCCACCCTCTCAAAGAAGAAAGATTTCTGATTCGCTCGCCGAGGTTACAGAGATTTCTTCCGTCCCCGACCGTTCCCGCTGTTGATTTCGATGCCCTTACTCCTATGCATCAACCAGCACCTTCTGTTACGAATGCGAATGCAACCTCCCATCCATCCAATCCTCCAGCTTCGACCACGAATGTGTATGCCGATACTCAAGCAGCCAACACCGTTGCACCTTCCCGTGTTCAAGGTGGTCAGCATTAGCAGCTTCATCTCTCCTCTTTTGAAGCAGACTTTCAAGAAGCTCGCCAAACTTACAATCGTCTCAAGCAACAGCGGAGACGAATGCTTGAAGCTGAAAACTCACCCAAACAACCCTTCGATTTATGATCGCACTCTTCTAGAGGCGGCCACTCCCATCTCACACTCTGATGTCAACCAAATGATGGATTGTGCAGTTACCGAATTTGGCCACCTCCACCTTCAATTACAATTTCCATCAAGGCTAAAAGAACCGACGAATGGGTTGCCACACGTCGTCGTCCAGTCACAAACTCTCCTCATCGGCCCATCGTCACTCCAAAAAATCACGATCTTCCCATCATTCATCAGTAATTGCTGCCGATCCCATCCTCAACATTCCTGACCCTGATGGCTCAAACGTCGATTCCACATCTCTACTAAACCAACGCGTAGCGAATGCAAATGCCACTCTTGTGCTTAATTGATCCATCAATTTAAACTACAAATGCGAATACGAATGCACGACCAATCCCGATCTCCACGAATGCCAAGCGCATTCGTGTTCCGGACCCTGAAGCGGACGGCAACACCGCCATTCCTCTCGCCGACATTTTAAAAAACGGCAGAACACATCATTCCTGACTGCTTCCTCCATAAGCCCTCCAAATCTTCTGATGTACACGTCATCAACAGAGGACTACCAACTGGCTTTGGATTGGCCTTACGTGAGAAGAACATCAAACAACTGCCCCTACTCTGCCAAGCCACGATTCTGCTCACCTGCCTGCTTCGCAATGGTGGCGCCATCTTGGGGCACGTAGACCCACTCGCACTAGACAACGAACTCCCTCCGCCGAGACCTGGATGCGAAACAACCTTTTTCAGACCATCAGGTGAAGGTGCAACAGCAACAAAGAACTTCGACACCAACCCAGAATCCGAATTCCTCACAGCCAAACTGAAAATGGACTTTGGAACTGCCTTTCATCCCCCCAAACGAGCCAAAATCCGCACTTTTATACTGCTAGCATCTGACAAATGCATTCGTCTAGGCCTACGTGCTGCGTCCCAAGCTGACGTCCTGAACACAGCTGTAAAAGCACTATGTGAAAAACTCTCTTCAGACCCGTACGCAACCGAGATCAAAGAACTTTCCAACCTGATCCCACCACTTTTCCAAAAGTCATGCTTCGCCACTTACCATGCTTTAAACTGGTTCACATGAGCATTATTCAACCATACTCTCCTCATGCGACACATCGCCCTGGCTACTGCTTCCGACCTGAATGATTCAACGAAGCACAAATTGAGAAATTTGCCTCTCCGCGAGTTCGACACCTTGTTCCATAGCCAAATCTCCACTCTAGCAGTATCCAGGAAACCAAAACAGTCAAAAAATTCCGGCTCTTCAAAAGGTTACTCCAAACCCTTTCCACACAAGTCTTCTTCAACCCAACGCCACTCCGAATCGTGGCCAAAAAACAACTCGCAGCCTTCAAAGGCTGACAACCATCGAACTGAACACAACCAACCTTTTCGTTCAAACCAGTCCTTTCGGTTTAACCAGTCTTCCCGGAGCTTCCTCACTAAAAACCGAACCCGTAACGAGAAGGGAACACCTTCTGACACAAGTCGACACTCCTCGCCAGGCAAGAAAAGCTACACCAAGAGAGACCAATGACGCCACCAATTCAATTCTTCATCCAGTAGGTGCTAGTTTACAACACTACCTACCAGCACGGGAAAGAATAACAAACAATCAACAAGTCCTGTCATCATCTGAGAAGGCTTTCTCCCAAGGTTTATCTCGAAACCACCTGAAGCTCAACCTCCACCATGGGAATTTGCGCCTCAACCAACCCCAAAATTAACAGCCGAAATCAATGAATTACTACAGAAGAAGGCAATTCAAGAATGCCACCCTCCTTACAAACCAGGATTCTACAGCCACATCTTCCTCAGACCCAAGAAGTCAGGAGGAGAAAGAATGATTTTCAACCTAAAACCATTGAACCGTTACATGGAAAAT
>JAHWFP010140958.1:27342-57061 GCA_023313725.1 Lithobius niger | reverse complement strand
AGGTCGGCGGTTCGTATTTGTTCATGCAGATGCGTTAAAACGGTTATGCTTGTTAGTTTTGTAACTAGTGGATCACTTTCCGTTTGCAGTGAAGATTAATCTCAATATTCAATATTCAAGTTGTTTCCTGTGCGGGAGGAAAATCTGGATATTGGCATGGCTCAAAATCGGACCTCAATCCAGTTGGGATATCTCTGGCTTTATGTGCCACGTACAGGTTTCGTTTGTGGTAACCAATATCACACAGTTGACATTAAATAACAATAACAAATAACAAGGGCCTGATGAAAAAAGCGCAAACTAAGATCATCAGTGAAGGATTCAGAGTTTGTCAACATAGCAATGTTCAACCTTTCCTGCACAAGCGGATATTTTGAAGACGATTCACCTGGCAACAATGTGGACGACCGGGGGGGGGGGGGGGTGTAGGGGTTGTGGTGTAGGTGAGCCGATAGGCCTACATGGAGTGATTGTCTGGCAACCTTGAGTATTCCAATAGATTAGGTGGTGTTCGTGCTCTTTTTGTCAAGGACACCATCATTTGTGGATTATTTTCGGTTCTCAAGTCACGTTTACTCCCATTGCTCTCCTGTCGCACAATGCATTTTCCCTATATTACAAAAAAATTGTCAGGGATGAAAAAAACCGTGCTTCGATCCAGTTGGACTGCTGCAGCTTTTCTTTAGATTTCAAAAGAATCCAATGAACAATTGGATGGTGTTTGTAAATTGCTGTTGTTATTGTTATAGTGTTGGCAACCTCCAGCATAAATTAGTTTACTTGGATTCCATTATTGTTTCAATAATAAATGTTCAAAACAGCTTGTAGGGGAAGTCGGTGTAGGTTCCAGGGCTCCTTATATACCCCATTTAGACACTGAACTTGACCCTAAAATGGCTTCCAGTACATTTTGAAAGGAATGCTTCCGTGCTGGCAAAGAATTTTACATCTTTAACTGTCAAACGGCACTTTACACAAGCCACTTGGATGTGACGTTGCTTCAGTTGCCGCGGATGCGTCCGATTGTTGCGTTCGACTGTCTTACGAACCAGAGGACACACTATGAATTCCATAAGTCCACGTCAATGTTGGACAGTCTCACTTCTGTGAGAACCATTAATGGCTGGAACTTACTCCTATCAGTATATATCTGATTCGATGTTAAACTGTATTTATTAATTTAGTTGTATGTTTTGTTGTGAGCCGGTTACAGAAGCTTGCTTTCTTCCGGTGTTAATTTAACTTAATTGAATTTTGTTGGGTTATTGTTATCCATATATGTTTCCTCCTTGTTCTCTGTTGATATATTTTGTATTGTTCATAGTCTATTGTTGTGTGGTCCTGTTCATTCCTTGTAGTGATGACGTTAAATGTGAGTAAGCTTGGATAGGTTAAATCCGGGCCTTACATTAAATGAAATTTTGACTTTCGTCCACGAATCCATGAAGTTCAATGATGTCAAAGCGTCATTTGGTGGCAAAGCATGGTTATGGACACTCGGGAAAAAAGACAAATTTTTACTGCGCCAACGTGAAAATCCAAGATGGCGATGTTTGCTAATTCCAAGCTACCGAAAACGGAAAATTCATGCAACAGGAGTAACAACAAATGCCTTCACCGGAGCCTTACATGAAATGAGATTTGGTTCCTGATTCCAGTTTCCTTGATTTGGTCCACGAATCCATGGATTTCAATAGATGTTAAAGCGTTATTTGGCAGCATCAGATCGTGGTTATGGACATTCGAGTAAAGACAAATGTTTACCTCTCCAACACGTGAAAATCCAAGATAGCGATGTTTGCTAATTCCAGGCAGCCCAAAAAGGAAACTTCATGCGACAAGGAGTAACGACAAATGTATTCACCCGTGCCTTACATTCAATGAGATTCGGTTCCTGATTCCGACTTTCTTGATTTCGTCCACGAATCCATAGATTTCAATAGATGTCAAGTTTCAAGATCATGAGAATGTGGAAATACCTGTGAAAGTGCTGTCTGACGGTTAAGGGTGGTACTAACATTGTACATCAGCGTGGTTGTGCAGCCTCCTTCTTTCAAAACGTAAAGAAAAGTCGGATTTAATGATAAAACGGAGACAATTAACGGTCCAATTCCTTCTTTATGCGACTGTTGGGTCTGTAAGGAGCTAAGTGGAATTTCATACATAAATAAACATAACTTGAATTCATCTGTAAACAGTACAGGTCAGATTCTTAAAGGAAGGAAGGATACGTCAACACATTGGTTATTTGTGCCCACACCTATCTAATCTGACCCTAATATAATGCAACAGTTCACTTTCAAGGCGATTAAAAAAACGTATCAGTATTTAATTCTTGTAGTAATGTCAGTTTACTCTTTTGAGAAAGAAAACTTTAGAAATGAACCCGTAACTGGTGGTGCGCTCTGGTGACAGAAAATGGAATCTTAAATGAAACCATCTTGTTAAATTGCGTAACAACAGAATTTCATCATTTTTTGTGTGGCAATTTTGGCATTTTTTCGCAATTATGAATGTTCAAAAGGGACACATTTTATAACAAATTGTACGGCAAATTTTTAATTGCACTGGAAAACTGTGGTTGGTATCCCGGAAACGTTAGTCTTTTTGTTTATGTGTGTGCGTGCTCTGAACTTATTCTTAAAAAATCGTCAAAAGGGAACAAGAATCGTGAGTTTCAGATCAATTTCCTTCATGCAGGCCCAACTATTGATTAAAATTGATTGTTCCTACAATATAATTCTTTTATGACCAATGCGTAGGCAGGAATACAGGAAACACAGCACCAAAAATGACACATTAAATACGTCGCAGGCGGCATGGGCGACAACGAGCTAAGGTCGATAAGTCGTTATTATGGACTTATGTTTTCCTTTAAAAAAAAAAGGGGGGGGGAGGTAGTGCACACATGAAAAAAGGTAAAAGAACAAATTTTTTTGGTAGTTTTTAGTGTAGTACTCCCCGACGGGATGGGTGGGCAGAAGAGCAAAAAAAAAAGGCCGTATGGGGTTAAAGGAAGGGGGAGGGGGTGCACGATCCCCATTGTGCATACGTCCTTGATGAGATGACGTGTTCAGGATTTCACTTTTACCGGCATTGGAGATGGCACACAGGCCCTCCGAGAACCCCTGCGAAGCTTTTCGGCCGTGTGAAGTCGTAATATCAAAAGCCAAGCTCTTTCGCCAAGCTAATCCCACCGACTCAAACGTTAAATGAACTAACTGAAAATTGAGCAGTAAGCAATTTTCAGATATTTCATTTAACCTTCGGACTTTTACTCGGTGGTATTAGATTGGCGAAAGAGATTGGCGTTTGATATCACGACTTCACAGGTCCGAAAAGCTTGGCGGGAATCCTTAACAAGTTTTGTTTTGGGGTAGATTACATATACATAACTCGTGGATTGGGTTTTACGTCTTACGAGAAAGATTGATCGAAAAACATGGGACAGTTTGACCAGTGATGCACCTTTTTAAGTGTGGTACTACGTAAAAATTGTAATGAATTTGTGATATTCGTGGATTCATGGATTCTGTATTTCTGAAAACTCTGCATCGCGGGGGTGGGGGGGGGGGGGGGGTTAAATTATTTGTTTGCCTGAATACGGCCCTGATGGCACTGACGGCAGGCGTCTGTCCAGAGATCCTGCGTTCGTTGGTTCGAGGCTCAGTCATGCTGTCTTGATGAAGTATAAGCTCTGAAGCTTTATTAAAGCTAGGAATCTTTAGTGTACAATATTAGCTGTTGTGATTCCTTTACACGATTTACAGCGATTTGTATACAGTAAGTGCACCCTTCATTCCTTCCATGTTGTCATTCCTAAATCTCGAATAAAATAATACATGCACACGTCTTGAATATCCTAAAAAAATCCAGGAGTGCGACAATAATAGGTTAAATCATACTTGTATTTCGATATCTATGTTTCATGTTGATGTCATCCTCACAGAAATATAAGTCACAGGACTGTGGAAATAGAAGTCACATTTACTTCTCTGAGGATGACATCGCTATGCAAAACAGATGTCGAAATATAATTGATTTTTAACCTTTTATTGTTGCGCTTCTGGGTTTATCTGTGATATTTCTAGATATTTTCCCTGCTGTAAACGCATAACAGGGATTTTCGGCTTATTTGTATGTTACATTAACTTGTCTTTTTAATCATGGAAATATCCAAAAATAATCGAAAACCATTGCATTTAGCTTTACGCAGTTTTAATAACGAATTCTACCGTTTGGTACAATTACTGTCGATAGATGGCATTCCGCGGATCAAAATTACCAATTCAGTAATTTGTACGTGGATGTTTTTAATTGTTTTTTCGTAAAGTACGAATATTCGATCTTTAAAGAAATCGAAATTTACCGAATTTGCGTTATTTACGAAATTACCAGCAGTAATAAATGCTAAAAGAGGTTGGTCATTTTGGGAATATTGATCATTTTTCCCCGTCACGAGTTCCATTCCAAAGTGAAAAAAAAACCATTGAGTGCTTGTGTGATAAGCTGGAGAATGCAACGAGTTGTTTAGAAAAGGCGTAGTATACTTAACCACATTGAAAATATTTTTTGCAATGGGAAAACAACGTCGCAATACCTCGTGGTAAAAATTCACATGGATGTACTAAAGTGATGATAATATTATCGGATATTATCATATGTGGTAAATTATCAGTCATATCCCAAGAGCTAATATGAAATCGATAATTTGTGTGTTTTAGCACGAAACACCTTTCCAGATTTAAGTTCCCGAAGCAGAATGTCAAGGGAGATTTGCTAGAAAGGAGTTGGGTTTGCTCCCCCGGTCATTTCATAACAGTCGTAGCGTATGTATTTCTTGGGCGTCGATATTCAGGATTATGCAATAAAGCCTTGAACGGACTTAACTGAAATCTGAAAGTATGCGTGTTACAGTGTTTACAGCGTTAAAAAGGATACAACTAGCAATGGCTATTGACGAGGATAGTACTCCATACCTGAAGGCGTACTCAATTTCGAACTTAAGACTTGAAATGACTTAGACCTGGTTTCTTCCAAAGGTTCTGGTGGTGAAGGGCACTTAAATAGTTGCAATCTCATTTGGAGTCTTAAGTTCGAGTTTGAGTCAGCGTTTGGAATACGGACCTTACGCAACGACTCGCTTTTGCATTCTCGCAGCTAGAATTTATTCACGATGGTAAAGGCGTCGTTGGCATGGTAACATCGCTACATGGGTTAGCTAAATCCGATATCGTTTGAGTAAATGCTTGCAGTCTTATAATCCGTGACAATAAGATAAACAGTTTCCCCATTCGCTTCTCAACTCGCATGATTGACTGTTTTCGTTGCGATCGAGCATAACTAAAACCGCCGTCATGTTGGAATTTCAAATCATTTCTAGCATCTAGCTGCGAGGATACAAAAGCTAGTCGTTGCGTAAACGTGCCCTTACATAACATTAACTGCGAAAAATGTATTAATAATAGCAAGAATTTATAGTGTAATATAGTAATGCACGCATTCAGCCGAGACCTGAACAATAATCAGTAGGAAATTGCCGTTTATTTTTAACAGCACCATTAACGTCAGCAAAGGGATTGTAATGATATCAAATAATACATTTCGTCCCGTGTGAATTTACGGCAAGTACGTAAAAAATTAAGCATTTTGTAATCTATATGGAAGCCTTGTTCTTCCCTAGCTAAAACTTACAAAAAATCATATGAAATGAGAATTTACATAATCTCAGATTGACGTGTCTACCTACAAGGCAGTGACAATACGGAACAATTGTTAAAATCATCGCATTGTTTATTACATTGCAAGATTGAATAAGGTCGCTTACACGAGTTTGCATTGCTTTCTAAAAGTCAGTGTTGACAACTAACGACGCCCCCCTCCCCCCCTCCCCATTGCGCCCTCCCCACCTGCTCTTCCTGCCCATACGTGACTCTAGTGCACGAGAGATTTTTCCTTTTTAGCTCAAGCAGTGGAAGGCCGAGTCGTGCCTGTTTATGACAGTCATAAAGAAAAGGATGATTAGGCCTAACAAACCGTGCAGCTTGGACGCGAAATGAAATTTTTCAAGCCAATGCGCAACAATGGATTATTTAACGACGAGTGTTTCCAAGTCATTTGCCATTTGCTCTATAAAATGGCGCTCTCAACTTTGATAGACTGGAAGGAAATTAAAATCGTAATGAATTCGTTGAAGGTAAATAACCCCCGCCCAGCCCCGTCACTCCACGTCTCTATCTCTCTTCTAGGAATCTCGTTTTTTTTTTTTGTACTTCATAAATAGAGCCCATGGTTTATTTTTTTTTTATTATTATTATCATTACTATGTTTTCTTCTTCCTTTTTTGAATTCACCCGCACCCCTGCTAGTAACCGTTATGAACAGAACCATGTTCGAAGCGCGAATCTATACATGACAACCAATCTAAACGTAGCTTTAAAACGATAGGGCAAGCATCATAATTTTTTGCACGGTAGCAATGAAAAATGGGGTGCATATTCCATTCTTAGCACGGTAGCAAAGAAAAGGGGGAGCGATAACCAGTATGAAGGGTAATGTCGAATTATCAGGAACAAACGAAGTATTACGACATGTATTGTTGACGGAAAATTATGGGCTATCAAATTGGGCCCCAACAGAAATCACAGCCAATGTGACAACAAACGGGGCAGTGAACCAAGATGGCCACCTAGACCAGTGTATGTTACGCCGGAAACAGCTATTATAATATTGCAGGAACCTATATAAGGATCACACCAAATTCTACGTGTTAAATGCAGCGATGAAAAATCTTATTGTTTAAGATAGCTACAAGGGATACTGGATATACGTAGAGGTAAAAACATCAGCTTAGTTTGTTAGGAGAGCGGATTTCCGGGGCACAAAAATGCTCAATTTTAGGGATTTCTTGGCAGCTAATGCAGTTTTAGCAAGCGGGATCTTTTCTTTTCACATTTAAGTCGTAAAATAGGTTTCGCAGCGTAAAGGATAGGACAAAACAACGTTTTTTACGCTGTAAGAAATCCGCTCTCACAGCATCGGCTTGACTAAACACGCCGTTGTTTTTACCTCCTTTTTTTAATCCAGTGCCCCTTCCAGCTAGCTCAAATGACTCGGGCTTCAGATGTTAGTCTCGCAGCCAATATGGTGTTAGTGTCGCGGCTGTCGAACTCTTGAAAAATTATAGGAATTCTCGTAAAAAATAAACAACAACCGGAAATAAATCAACGGCCAAAAACTGCCGACTGCCTACTTTACAGATATTAGCATTCGAGATGAGCTGTAAAAATTTCAACCTGAGTGCTCGGTCCATAACTGTTGAGCTCTGAACAGCTGGTGATGGAGTTTTATTCTTTCATTGCCTCGCTGCGTGGCTCTGTCATTACCTTAAAGTAACGTGTTCACAACATAAAAACCAACGAAGAACACAAACCAGTAATCACCACGTTTCCTGTACCTGTTTAATAAAAACCAGTGATGTTTATGGAAAAATGCTAAAGGCTATACGAAGATAGCAGGTCCTAAAAATGGATACATAAAGAAAAAAACCTTAAGATAAATAAAGAAAAAATCCTTAAAATCATTGAAACAAGAAAAATCTGTAGCCAGAGTTTACTAGGCATGTACGAATTCTGAAAATCATCAGCCGAAAGGGAGACGCTAAAAGACATGTTTTCTGTTGCGTTGCATTATTTAATTCAGAATATTTTTCGTTATCATTTCACTTGTATGAATTCTGCCTTTTGCTCCATTTACATGTTTTCTACCCAGTGCTCTGCGAACGAATTCACCACCGATCTTTACGAGCTCATCGGGATAGCACAGCTGTGCTACATGCACGATATTTGCTGTAGAAATGATAAAAGAAGCGACCGTCGTTTCATAACGTGTGAAACTGGCAGTAATAGTGTTTTTTTTTTTTTTATCATTTCTCAATCATTTCTGCATTCTTCATTCTAAAAAAACTTCAGTATGGTATATTATGGCAAATTGGTTTATGTTGCTCGGGGTGTGCTCGGGGCCACTAGCCCTACTGATCAAAACAGCCTTCTCAGTAAATATCACCCAAATCGGAACAAAACAGAACGTTGTCCCAAAACAGATAAATACACACACACACAAACACATGAGTTAGTTATGTGACGAACGCTGAGTATTTTGAGGAGAGTATTGAGGCTCTGCCTTGGTGTATGACTGAACCACCCAGGTCGGTGAATTTTTGTACTATATGTTTGTTTGATTGTAGACGCCCACCGGTCGATTTTTAATTTTGAGTGTACTGACTACGGTTTTAAAAGATGAAGAGAATCATGTGATACAAGTGGCGGACTGGCCAAGGAGGGAACGGAGAGGCATCCCTCCTGTTCCCTAACAACATAATTTTTTTTTAGTAATGCGCGGTACGAGCATAGGAACCCATTCTGGAGTATGTCTGTCTCCACCATAACTTTTTAGCCCAATCTCTGATTTATTATAATTTTTATGTAATAATTTAAATCTAAATAACATCCTACAGAAAGCCGCACACTTATACAGGGTGCACCTGGCAAACTTTCAGGGTGCATTCTATTATCAAAAGTAAGACTAGAAAGTTCTATAAGCATGAGTCCGGAAATACATCCGTTTTCCGTTACAGCCGCCCAAAGTTAGGGGTAAAACGTTGAAGTTTTTCATAACTTCCCACCTAATTTGTCCAAACAACTACAATTGACACATCCTTCTTGCAATTTCATTACTTCATAATGTAGGTCGTAAAACTTTACGGTTGGGCAGTAATGGAGGAAGGGGTGGGGAACAAGTTGGGTGAGAGGGCCTCTTTAGTGGTTTTACTGAAACAAATGCTGCGTCGCTATGCAGAGCACCAAAATATCCAATCTGGTGTCGTCTTCTGTGTCTTGTTTTGATGTGTACTAGGATCCGTCATTAAGGTTTAGCCAGACTTTTCAAAAGACAAAAGAAGTTCGCTGCCTTCCCCCCTTCCCCCTCCTTCCTCCCCCCCCCCCCCATTTCCCCACCCGCAAAGCTTTGAGACCTCAGATCAACACTACATTATGAAGTAATGAAATTGCAAGAAGGATGTGTCAATTGTAGTTGTTTGGACAAATTAGTTAAGAAGTTATGGAAAAACTTCAACGTTTTACCCCTAACTTAACGAAAAACAGATGCATTTCCGGGCCCATGTTTATAGGACGTTTTAGTCTTACTTTTGATCATAGACTACACCCTGAAAGTTTGGTCAGACCTTTAGGTACACCCTGCATAAACTGCTACAAATTTACTTGCTGCCGTCAGTTCTTAGTGAAAACAAATTAGCAATACGACAATTGACGGAATTTTGATTTTCATAGGTGAAGCAACGCAAAAAATAAAAATCCAAAATTTTATGGGTTTTTCTTGAATCTTTTATTTTAAGATTGGAAGTTTATTATCGTTTTCCAAACTCGAAAAAATTTCCTTTCTGAAAAAAATAAATAATATTTAATAAACTAAAAAATAAATAAACATCCCAGTTAAGCAGTTTTGGGCCAAGATACAATTTTGCGAGGTATTGTGTTGGAAAGGGGACAAAACTAAAGTTTTTGTACCGGATCCAATAAAGCTGTCACCGTTCATGGAAGTAGCCTCTTTTGTAAAATTTACCACGTGACCTTTGACTGTGCCAGTCCGGTCCTGTGCGTGATGCGATCAAATTGTTTGCTTAAACGAATACTTAATACCCTTTGGTGCATGGTTTCCTAGTAAACAGTAGTAGTGACACAAAGTATAAGCACTCTCACAGCACAACATCACAAACAGCCTTACATATTTTTTTCCCCCACTAATTGTAACGTATTTTTAAAAGAACCGTAAATCCCGTCACCTATGCGCTTTTGCAGATTTCCGTTGATCGTATTATCAAGGACGGCTAGCCTCAGCATGAACTTCAAACGTCAAACTTTGAAACCCTATAGTTTCCCCGGAATTGACGTATTGACAAACGAAATTCGGTATTTGGGGTCGTGTCATAACTATTTCACCACATTAAAACTTTTTAATGACAACAATCGAACCTTTTGGCCTTTATAGAATGCCATTTCTTGTTGTTCTTGTTCGGACGTTTTGCTGTCACTGAGAGATTGACAAATGAACCGATTTTCAACCTTCATAGCTTTAAACGTAGGTATGAACAAAGCCTATTTGAACGCTATTTTAATGTGCCTAATTAATCTCAAAAAGCGTTCATCTTAGTCATTTCATCTCAAAATTCTAGTTATTTAATTTACCTGAAAAAAAAAAACATATGCATTAAAAAAATGCTTAAGCGTATAAAATACGGATGTAAGTCTTAAAAAAACTTAATCCTCAACAACAACAGAACTCCCAAGAAGAAGAAGAAGAAGAACACCTAGAATATTGTAGTCACGTTAAAATAGCGCTCAAAAGACTCTAGACTTTGTTCATACCCACGTTTTAAGCTATAAAAGTTGAAAATGGGTTCAGTGGCTTAATGTCTAGGTGAGGGCAAAGAGTCCCAACAACAACCAAAACAACAACAATAAAAAAATGGCCATTCTGCAGAAGCTAAACGGTTCGATTATTGTCATTAAAATTTTAATGCAGTGAAATAGTTATGATACAACCCCAAATAACCAATTTCGTTGGTCTCTGTCGATTCTAAGGGAAAGTATAGGGTTTCAGAATTGACGTTTAATGTGGAAGTTCCTGCTGAAGCTTACATGAGGACCCCTGAGCAGTCCTTGATAATCTGAGAAAATAAGAAAAGAAAGTGACCTTCCTACTCGAAAGAAAAAGAGACAAGCTTGTGGTACGTAGTTTATGATAGACAAAAGTTGAAGAGCTAAAATGGGCTAGAACGCCATCAGGACGCTGAGGTCAGCGCCTGTAAAAGCAGTCTTTTCTTTCTTTCTAAAACAGTAAACTCAGAACTAGCTGGAAATGTCGACTGCCAACTTCTTGAAGGTATAACCCACTGAATTTTGAAGAATGTGGTATGACTGGTAATTTCTCCCAGCACCCCATCTTCACTCCGTCCTGTAGAGGCCAAACATGAGTCTGCATTTGTTTTTTTTTTTTAGGGAGCACGAACCCAAACCGGGGCATCTGCCACCACGATGACGAGAGGTACAATTTAACTGGAGAAATCCAGCGGAAAAACCAAAATCTTTGACATGCCACAATCAGCATGAGAACGAGCACCACAGGGCCCTTCACCTGTCAAAAATGCCTGTATTGGAACCATTGTAACTTGAGTCTGCACTGTACACATTTTCGTTGAATTGTTGTAATATTGCTGGTCACTAAAACCCTTTTAACAAATGTTCAAATCATTAGCTATACAAGGAGAGAAATGACGATTTTTCTTTATAAATACAAGAATTGACTATGCCTTAACTTTTAAGATCGTGTATGGCTCCCTTTATTACAATTTTTCGTTTTCTGATCTTCGACTTGAAAATAGAACTATGCTCTAAAATTAGATCCCAGGTCTTTCTTCGGTCCGTATTGCCCCTGTGTGGAACTCTTGGGTTCTTTACAGGCCTGTGCTCCTGCACCTAATATTATTATTATTACTATTATTAACTAAATTGCACTGCCCGAAAAAAAAATCGAATTCACACCTTCATGTATCCCCAATTAAGTCCACCACCCCCAGTTTTTTGCGTTCCGATGTGTTTGATTTACAGCGTTAACTAGTACTAACAGGCAAATGAGAGAAGGTGGGGCAGCCTCATATGTTTGAAGTGATGGGTTCGAGCCTGGCGGCATGCCATCCGTGGTATTAGCATACGGGAAGCGAAAGGCCTAGAATGTGCTCAAATGTCGATTGTGACGTGTAAAAAAATTGTCCAGGAATTGTCTACAAAAATTGTCCCTCTTCGAAAACCTAATAGTCAAAGGAATGCGAAAATTTCCATTTTTTTTAACATTAACTTTTATTTAGACACACACTAGTTTCTCACCACCAAGTTGAGTTCATCGCACAAAGCTGGAGAACTCGTGAAAAACAGTTGGAATTCCGTCGACGGTATAAAGAAAAGCTGACTTTTACGGAAAATAAATTTCCCAATAGAGGGTTAGTTTTCAATGTTGTCAACTCGACTGGTCGATATAAATTTGGCGCGGATAAAACTATCTCGGTAAAATAATAACACAGCTTCAGAGGAAAACTCCAATTGAAAATGAAATTCCAGCATGAAGTTTAACCACCAATATTTTCCTCCATTTTTTGAAAAAGAAAAAAAAGACAACTTCGGGCTAACGGCCTCATCGTGCTTCGTTTTCTCTCTCCCCCCCCCCCCCCCCCCACTTTGCTTTCCAGAAAAAGTTCCGCACCACTGCTTCTTTGTTTGCTTACTTCCTTCTTAATGCGATACGCATCATAACAACGCAACCACTCTCTCTCTCGTTGTCATGGCTACCAAGGTGGTGGTGGTGGGATGCGGCCAAAGAATGTTGGTCGGTTCGGCCGGTGAGCGAACTGTGTGAGCAAGCTACAAAAATTAGCTATTGTTCCGATCATTTAAGACGGTCGCCCCTCCTTACCCCTCCCCCACCCAACCTTTTAAAATTTGGATCGCCACTGACCCCCGAGGTGAACGAGTGTCTCGGATTTGGTTTCGGCACGTGGCAAATTCAGAAAGTGCCGACAATATTTTCTTAATAACAATTTATGGCCAGCTCTGTCTGTCATCCCAGAAATTAAGAAAAAATGTAAAATAAAATGGTCGAAGAGGAAAGCGAGCTGGGGCGAATACTCTACTGAATTCGAATTTTATCTGTTAGTTTGTTTGCTTGGCAAACGATAACGTTCCCAATTTTGTTCTAATTCGGTTGGCGCACGAAATTGGTAAGTTCGAAGACATGTATTTTCGGACAAAGATTTTTTCGGAATTATGGCAACACAATTCCATTTCCCATAATATACGCACAAAATAATGACACATGGTCAAACAAAAATGTCACTATTACTGCCTATTTCACATGTTTCGAAACTGCTTCTTTCATCATTTATACATCAAATCCTGCGCATGGTGGAAGTGCTATCGAGATGCGGTTGTAAAGATCCATGTTAGATTTGTCCGTAGAGCACTGGGAAGAAATAACATAGGTGAAGCGGTTACGAAAATTATTGTGAATTAATTTACAACACAAAAGAAAATACTACCACATCCTTCAAAGTTATGATAGACATTTCCATCTATTTTGGAAGTTCTCTCGGTCGGCCTTTGACGTGATTAGAGATTTATTTGTTGGGATTACCGCGTTTGCCTCTCTCTCCCCTTCCTGCGCTTATTTCTGCTTTACAAAGACTGGTTTGACACAAAATTAGGCTAGCTTAGCCATTCAATCTTTCTACATTTGAATAAGAAATGCTTGGAAATTAATTACATTGCTCCCCCTCCGTTTTCTATCATGAAATATCGTTGACTGAATATCGTATCACGTGACTGGGTTCGATTCCATGAAGGGTGTGTTCAATTGCTAATGCCGAGTGTCAGTATACATGAAAACGCGAAAAAGGAGAAAAATGAAACTTCGCAAAAATGCGTGTATGACTATTATACACACTGAATGATAGTTTAAACGTCATTTTAAACAAAAGTACACGCACAAACTTCGGTAAAAGGTAGGCCTGACTCAACTCAATTTTTTCGTAAGCTGAAGTAAGTTTTATTTTTTAAAGCCTTATACGGCTTATTTAGAATTTTCCTCATTAGTCAAAATAAGGAACATACAAAAAAAATAATATTTTTGCTCAGCCAACTCATCGACCGTTAAAATCTCAGGGTCATAGGAAAATGAACGTTCCGAATCCGTGGCAACAACACTTCCTTCAAAAAAAAATTGGTGTGAATAATACGATGATTTTTCCTTGGTCTTCTTTAACATAACAATTTTTAAATAAAAATTCGGCAGACCTTAAAACCAAGAAATTGACTCCAAACTTACATACATTAGTATAATTTTGAATTTTTTTTATTGGGTAGTTGCCATTTTAAAAACAATATGGCCGCCAAGTTGGTTTTTGGACAGGTTTTAGGTGGTCCCCCTGCATAAATGTTTCGCATAAGTTTGGACACAAAGTACACCAGAGATTGTGTTAATCCTCACAAAGTGCATTTTTCTTGAAGAAATTGCTGCTTACACATGGTACTACTACAGGCCCACGGGTTTGTGTTTACTAACCGTCGAGCAGACACGATTTCTTGACAAGATCTCTACTAACGGTCGTGTTAGCCAACAAAACCGAAATTAAGAATATGTCCAAATTTTGGAATTCCGGCCGAATTCTTTAGACCGTTATTTTGGGGAGGCTCTACTAAAGTATCGGCTTCATGGCTTAGGTTAGGTAAGCATCATATTTTCCACCCTGCCTAGATTATGTGATGAAGTAAATAGCAAATGCAGGTCGAATGCTCAGGGGCGGCTAGACGATAAAATATCCGGGTAAGGAGGGAGTTTGAAATTCCTGACTGGTACCCTATTTTTTTCCCGAATAATTGGAAGGCCTTTTCTTTTATTTTCTGTTGTTTTTTTTTTTGTTGCCTTTATTCATAATTTCGTCAGCCTCCTGTTTTATCGACTGAGCTGTAGTTTCCCGATTTTGTTGGGGTGTGCACTTCCGGAAGAGTAGCCATGCAAACAAACAAACACATTTTAAATGATGTAGAGGAAATGCTGAGTAATGTGATTAACCAACTGCGAGTAACAATTGCAAATGGTTTGCGTCGAAACAATCAGTTCATCACATGCTCTTGGAATCAAAGAAATTACACGAAGCATGGAACGACGCCAATAGAATGAGCCAAGCGAACGATATGGCTAGTTAACGTAAAAGTTCTAGTGGGGGGGGGGGGGAAACAACTGAGTGTGCACGGAGAGTCGTCACTAGCTGTAATAATGACGCCCGGCAGTAAAAAAACCTACTTATAATTCAATCGTTTCCATTTCAACTTGCCAGTAAAAACCGTATCGTAAAATGTGGGGGGAAAAAGAACCACATCGTACAAAGTATTGCAGGAATATTGCAAATTTTCGAAAAAAATTACATACCGAAACGTTTGCATTCCATAATACTGCATACCTTCATTATTTTTTGGGCCGTTTGTAGCGCCGCCAGCAATTTGCAATAGTTTCAGATGCAGTGGCCTAACTCGGTCCGTTGACCAAAATTCTGGAGGCCCCACTCACAAAAACAGCAGTTAGAACAAATGGTGGTTCATCCGGTTGTTCACTAAATGCTTTATTTGGTCTGCTTTTTAATAACCAAATTTACTTTGAACCTTGGGTCTGTTCCCCCCCCCCCCCCCCCTTTCCCCTTTCCCCCAACTTGGTGCGCCACTGCAAAGAATCGAAACATACAAACTTCGTCGCCATTCAGCTTGGGCATATGATGGGGCCAGCAACAGACCAAAAGCTTGAGGTTTCACACCACAGCAAGAATTCTTTGCTTCTTTTTTAACGTAATTTTTTTTTTTTTAAGTCGGTGGTGTGGATGGGTGGGGGCCGTTTAAGCCGCGGGCCCGTTGACTTTATCTATGCCAGAAGGAGAGTAATTAAGCCACTACATGTTTGCTTGTGTTTTCGAAGATGCGCCCCAGAAGGAACGACAATTTGGAAAATAGCATCTCGCTCCACGCCACAGTGGCCAATGAAATCGAATGGAAACATCGAAGAGATTTCTGCCGATACAAAACGCGAGTGTAAACATCAAAGCCTTGGTTCAACTTCGTTTGTATATGTGACACTTGTTTTATTTCCAAGTGTTGGTAAAAAGTGATAATATTTAGCCAACCGTTCGAAAAGGAGAGGCGTCATCATCGCCGAATTGTCCTAATAATTAAAAATGAAGTACGCTTTTACGTACAGTTTGCTCATAGATGGTGCCACTCATTTTTCGAACGTTCTTTATGCAGTGAATGTAGTAAACAGTCCAAGGAATTTTGAAAATTTCCTGTGATGTATCTGTAGTGTATGTAAAGTAGTACTCTAATAATACTGCGTGGGTTAATTAGGGCATAGTAACGACAGACACTGTTGTGCAGGCTACAACTGGAGAGACAGTTTACTTCTGTTAATGCTTGGTACATACAGTAAGTTACAGGGTCATGTGACCTGCATGTCACATGTTGTATGGCATGAAAACTTACAATATTGCATAGCTACCTAGCAGTGTGTTAGGGAAAACTAGCAAGATTAACATTATGGACCTAACTTGAAGAGCACCATTGTAGTGTCTCACTGACGACACCACATCCCCCCGCCTCACCGTTGTAATTGTAACATTATCTTGGAAATTGCAGATGCCAATATACCGTCATCACTCGTGGAACTTGTATTAAAATAGAGAACGTTCGTATACAATTTCATTGTAGGTTTATGATCATTTCATGACACAGAAATGTAAAATCAGTGGGCTTGGGGATTCCTTTAAAATGACTCCTTGCCACCGTAGAACCTGCTCAAAGACAAGTTAATGCCCATATATGGTAATGGTGAGCAAACTCAAGGTTGGCTGAAATACATTCTGCGGTTGTATTTTCCGGCTCTAAAGCTTCTATTCTAGCCGACGTTGGCGTCACGTGACCATTCATAAAACAGTTCAAATGGTAAGGTGCGAAATGTACGCTTGGGATGTCCACATTATGCTATGGTAGGATTTCAACAGAATTTCTCTAGGACGACACCTCATTTTAAAATGATTTTTAACAAGGATAGGTGATGATGGGTGGGAAAAACCTTGTTACCGCATTTCACGTCGAGTATTGAGACAAAATTGAGACAAAATAGACACAAACTGAGACAAATTGAGACAGAATTGTGATGAAAGTGAGAATAAATTCATACAAACTTGAGACAAAATTGATACAAACCTAAGACAAAACTGACACAAAATTGAAATGAAATTGAGACAAAACTGAAACAAAATTGATACACAATTTAGATAAAATTGAGACAAAATTGAAAATGGAGGGTTTGTCATTTTAAGTGTTTCAACTTGCATCCATCATACATATATGGCCTAAAATGGTTTCGAAAGACAAATTAGGCTATACGTCTCATTTTATGCCACTGACGTAAAACTCCCAGACGGTGAACACATAGCCATTACAGAAAAAGACAAGTTGTAGTTTTTTTGTGTCTTCCCTTTTGTTCTTGAGACACATTTGCCTTTGCGAACTCGTTTGCTTTCGTTGACCTTGCTTGGTGAGAACTTTTTGGACTTAATGATAATTGGACACGAAGGGGAAAAAAACCTCATTTAGGGATGAAACAATTCTTATCGCTTCACCAATTTTGTCCTACAAGTGTTTGTGAAGCGTTACTTAAAGAAAATTTGTGTGATTTATGTCGGATATTATAAAACATTTTTTTTCTAAGCATTCCCACGCCTCCCAGCAACTTCAATGATAATAATAAAAAAAAGAAATTACAGGATTTTTTTTTAATAAACAGGAGCATTAAGGAAAATTCAGCTACTTTTTTAGGTGGTTTAGAGGAATTGCTAGCATGGCTGTTCAGTGTAGTGGGTTGTGGTTGCATAACAATTTTGTGTTAAATATTAAATTTGCGGGAAGCCGATTGATGAACATTTCTAATTAACTTCGCCCTGAAGTTTGATTGCAACTCATGTAATAAACAAAACTGTAGCTTCTACCAAGCTTCGAAAGCAACGAGACCGTATTTCACAAAGTTTTACAGGCATTTATTTGACGTCTTGTTGTCAGTGGAGAAAATCATATCAAAACCCAAAACTGGTAAATGGGACCGCCAAGTTCCGAATGGTTCGGCCCTTCAAAGGAGTGATATCAACACACCGAAACATTCGTCAAGTTAATCGCACCGCTTAATAGTTCGAAGGTTAAATGAAAACTAGAACATGGCTACTTTCGGTAGCAATGTTCAAGTTTTCATTTAACGTCCAAAGTAGTATACAGCGTGATTAAGTTGGCGAATGTTTTGGTGTGTTGATATCACTCCTTTGAAAGGCCTAACCATTCGGAACTCGGCGGTCCCTTTTACCAGTTTTGGTGTTTGATATGATATCACTTTTTTTTTAAATTGTGCATTAGATTCAACTCAACTAGCCTGCAGATGTGTAATAAAGTGCCACGTCAACAATAGCTAAAGTAGTAATTTTTCTAACATTTTAAATGTTATATCACTCCTTGGAGAGGCCAAACCATTCTCAACTTAGTCGCCTCTTTCCCATTTTTTGGTTCAGGGGCCTACTGGCCATGCGGGAAAACGGGAGGTTTCCCGGGGGGAGGGGGGTTATGATCCGAGGGCTGTTGGGGGGGGGGGGGGCTACTGAAATTTTTTCGTGATGAGTGATTTCTACAAAATGCCACAACAGAGGCGCGTACGTTAACCATTTCCTGAGTGTTCCTCCCAGTACGCCCCTGTTTACAAAGTGTAGTTCGGCGCGTAACTAAACTATTGCGTGATGATCCGACAGTATTGTGGTTTCGGGCTAGATGAAGTCATGATTGCTGTAATTACAGGGCAAACTTGAGTAAACTTGAGTAAACTTTTGTGATGCGTGTGTTTCAGCTTACAAAAACAAACCCGCATCGTTTGCCTTTCAAAAGCTTAACGAAAATAACAAGCGTTATGGTAAGTCAAGGAAGTACCGTATTTCCTACATAATTTTTTTTCATCTCGTCGTGACAAAAATATTTGGTAACAGGGCGATGCTCTTGTGGTTTGTAACAGCGATTTCTATTTTGTAAAAATTTTGCCTGGAAAAAAATTTCAATCTATGGCTTCCGTCAAACTATATAACTACACAGTAGAATATGTGCGTGCAAACTTGAGTTATGATGCGGAAATAACAATTATTTAAACGGGACGGAAAGCCAATGGGCTCGAGATTGGTTCAATAAATACAGATGCAAAACTATTTACGTTGCCTTTTGGACTTATATGTCAGACTTTCATTTCAAAGGTCGTGGGTTAGAATCCCCGCTCAGGCAGTAATAAATAATAATTAAACACCTTTTTGTTGTGTGTAAAATCCCGCATTTGTTGGGTCTGGTGTTGCAGTATTTATAGTTAATATTCAAAGTCGACTTTCCTTACAGAGCGCGTTGCACAATGCACATGCGCCGTTTAGCTATTTTAGTTCCATTACAATGGCAGCATTTTCGAACGCTGCGCATCTGGCAGCAATACAACTTGAGGGTGCGTTTACCCTTTGCATTCTCGCAGCTGAAATTTAATCGCGATGGCAAACATGGTAACAACGCTTCCTGGATTAGTTAAATGCGACATCTTTTGAGAAAATGCTTGCTTGATAATTAGTGACAATAAGATAAAGAATTCCTCCTGACGAAACATGTTTCCCAATCGCATCTGAACTCAGTTATTGAGTCGTTTCGTTGCAAGCTGGCAGAGTTAAAACTGCCACCAGTTTGGAATTTCAGATAATTTCTAGCTTCAAGCTGCGAGAATGCAAAGGCGAGTTGTTGTGTAAACGCGCCCTTAAGATGCATTGTTATCAACAAAGCCATATTCTTGTAACACCGACTGCCCCTTAATTTAATTTATTTTTTAATTGAAATTCGGTTATTACTATGACTTATTGCTATTTCGTTTTCTTTAAATCAAGAGTCGGGTCGCCGTGGGGATTACGCAAAGTTACAGTTTTGCCACACAAGTTTCGGTTTCGGTAGCTATCGTCGCCCGCATTACGTATCTGGAAGGGATATGACAGACAAATTTGTCAAAGGTTATTAGGGAAGCTTCGAATCGCCTTCAGTGCAGCCGAAAGGGCTGGAAAAACTTTACGAACGACTTCGTCTCTCTGTCCGTCCGTCCGTCGGCGTCTTTTTTAACCCTGGAATGGTACGAGACAGAGACAAACTGTTTTCACCATTCGATTCTGCGTCCAAAGATTAGTGAAAAAACAGGGCAAATTAAAACATTGTTGCTTTCTTTTAGATAATGGACTTTCTCGACGTAACTCAATGAAGTAATAACTTTGATCGTCGCGTTTAACCACTACAGGAAGACATGCAACCGTAAAAACAATAGGATTTCGTTAGCGACGCACATTAGGCTCATTAAAAATAGTCTCGACACTGCGTTGCATGGAGGAATAGGTCTACTCGCGAACCCAATTCCCCGTTAGCTACTACTTACGAAATAAAAACGGCAGGTAAAAATTAGGCCTAAAAGCTGACAATTACACCTATCTTAAACTTCACCTAAAAACTAACACATTTTTAACCGTCAATTTTGATGGTTACTACTTTCAGATTATATAATAGAAATCGCTGTTGCAGTGCGTAATGGAGGTGTGCACCTCAACATTTTCGAAAGTGTGAAGTGTACAGAAGACCGGTTGCGACTAGGTAGTCGTTGCAGCCGCTTGTTTATTGAATGATTAGGGAAAAAAAACAGTCACGCTTATGTACTGTTGTTTAGAGCAGTCTTGGACTGTGGGATCTCGGTGAATATATCCAATTTCAACGTTCTGTGACGTTACACCCTTTTTAACACATCGTCTTTAACCGTAAGTTTACGCAGAGACAAATTGACTGATGCTTGGGCAACTATTATCTAAGATAGAATTTGATGCAGCATGGTTGGCATAATCACGTCCGTCGGTGTAAGGACAACACCTCATTGTAGACGCGAGATCAAAGAGCCTTCTCTTTGCGGCCTTGAGTTCTCGCTATTTGAAGGTTGTTGTCCAACTTCTTGTCGAATACATTACACTTTTTTTGGAACATATTTCAGTAAGCTCGGCGTTCTCCCGTTTTTGCGTTCACTTCCAAATACAATATGGCGGCCGTTGACGCTACGGGATTAAAAAAAGAAAGCCTATAATAGACTGACTTCTTTCTGGGCTTGATTTAAAAGTGCGTATCAACACGCAACTAATTGGCACAGCCTATCAACAAGAAACCGAGGCTTCATTTCGGACGCAGATCGGTCGGTAGGCTTGGCGGGGTCACGTACATGTTGAAAAAATAATCACGATTTATTTAGTTTGAGGATGAAATTAAAGGAAATTGCGCTGCTAGCTACGCAATAACTACGGTCGTCTTGAAGATGCGTGCTTCCCGAATGTTGGCTTCCCTATGAAACTACGGCTATTATGTAAATCATGTTTTGCGGAACTCTAAGGCATCCTCCAAACTTGTTAGCGCCAATCACAACCATTTCGATGAAGAAATCCGTAATTGGTTCCGGTTCAGTATGAAGCTACGTATTTTGAGCCATCTCAGCTGTTGAGACATCTACAAAAATTAGGCGCGTTACCGAACGATTCGCCTGTGTATTCTCGCAGCTGGAATTTAAGCGCGATGGCAAAGGTGTCGTTGCCACGGGAACAACGCTACCTGGATTAGCTAAATCCGACATCGTTTGGGAAAATGCTTGAAGTCTTATAATCGGTGACAATAAGAGAAAAATTCCTCCCGACGAAGCAAATTTACAGTCGATTCTGAACTCACATTATTGACTGTTTTCGTTGCAAGCCGGCAGAGGTAAAACCGCCGTCATGTAGGAATTTCGTCTTCGTGAAAAATGGTGTCCCCGCCGACAGTTGGCAAAAGCTTTTACAATTCACCTCCTCTCGTGAAAGTCGATTAGTAAATCTACAAAATATCGCGTCATTTAATTGTACAAGACATTTTACTAATAGCTTTTGAGAGTTAGTAGCTGGTGGCAGCATGATATTTGACATTATAGTAATTTATTTTTTAAGCATTGCGGTGTGTCTAGTTTGAGGTAGACAGTTCAGTTCAAGCGCCAAGTGTGATAGTAATCGTTGATTTCAATTCTGAGTCATAATTTCAGAAGTTGGGCGGGGGAGTTTACACTGATTTTTTTGTTTTTGTTTTTTTATCCAGGAAACAGGCAAAGATGTAAATTCCTCATCGACGCCAACCGAATTTCCGTACTTAACGATTTTGGAAGTAGCTAATGTCAATGCAAATAAAATCTTGTAGCTGCCCCTGCTGATATTTCAGTATAAATTTCAGTGGTGATAAGGGGTCATTAAATAGGTATTGTTCAAGACGCGCTCTTTGAATAGGCTTCCTTTGGGTTGGCGATTGCGGAATAGCCAGTCTTTTTCGTTTAAAGGCTTGCGTGCCAGGAGGCCATTCCTTTCTTGACTCTATTCTCGTGGTGGCCATTTGCAATTTTGAGTTGGCGACGGGGCCATTAACACTGAGGGAAGCATGGGAGAGAGAGAGACTAATAGAATCGTGACCAAATGCCATAACTTGCACCTGCTTGCTCTCTCTTGTCCAGAATATTACCTCCCACGCCCCTCCCTCCCTCCCCACCCCTCCCCTCACGTCCTTGGCTCCTGGTCTTCCAGATTTTCGTTCCTTGACTTATGCCGCCACTTTCATTTTTCAACAAGTTCCTTCAAACTCATATATTTTTGGTCATGGTGGCTTAGCGGTGGGAGCGATCTACCTAACTATAAAGTGAACTAATGGGAACCGAAAGGGAAATGTCGGTCAGGACAGGGTGACAAACTATCAGCTTTCTTCAGCAGCTACGGGATATATTCTAGCCTATTCTGTACATTGTGTTCGACCCTGGAATCAACAGAGGTTTCCCAGTAAGGTTTTAATGTAACCCGGTTCTCCTATACCTGCATGTTTAATTTGCTTTACGTAAAGCACAAATTAATTAACAAATTAACGATGGGAAAGGGTCCCGAATCCAGGCTTACGTTGCAGAGAGGCTGCCACAATAAATCCTTGTATTTGCATCGCCACTTCAACGCTCAGGCGTCCATTTTTTTTCTAAAGTTGTGGGCGGAAAGGGGAGGGGGGAGGCGAAAACCAAATGACAACCAAAATTTCATATTTTAAGGTGGGTGAATTCTGAAAAAGTGGGGGTAGGGGTATTCACCTTACGAAAGTTTTGTTGTTAATGATTGCATTAAAAGATAAATTTCCTCTGTAATAAGTCTACACGCAGTTGTCTTCTTATGCTTCTCTTTAACCCCCTCCCATAAATTCCCACCCTCGTAGCATTGGAGTTAAGAGGCAGCAAAGTACGATAAAAAAATACGGATAAAATTATTATCAAAAATGTTTTTAATTTTTTTAGGAAACAAAAAACAAAGAAAAACGCGAAAATATTGGGTGGGGGTCGGGGGTGGGGAGGAAACATGAATGTTAGCCCCTAATCAGACGTGTAAATCCGCCTCTGTAGCATTACACAAAAATGTAGTAAATTCTCTTTCAACATTCGAGAAAATTGCTAGTAGAAAGGGTGAGTCAATGTGTAAATACATTCTCAAGATGCAGCAAAAATAATAATAATAAAAAGCGTGGAGTAGGTGGCCCCCCCCCCCCCCCCCAAAAAAAAAATTGATGCCCATGCTCCAACGAAATATATTTGAGCAAGTGACCTTGAAGTTGAGGGAAGCCGACTACAAAAGCGAAATTTCCTTTGAACTGAAAGGATTGTTGAAATAGTTTGTCAGTTGCTGTAAGTTAGCTCGTTACCCCACCGACTCAACCAGACGTGAACAACAGTCATTACCAAATTAGTGGTTATATTGTTTGCAAGGCAGCATTGAACTTGCGTGCTTCCATACCTGCCGCAATTAGGAGTGGTGCAAAGGGTACAAGGCAATCTGGCCCAGGGTGCAGGGGGCCCACAATTCATGAGGTAGGAGCCCACAAACCCCAAAATCAAAATGACCAAAAACTGTTTCGTTATCTAGTTCTATGATGATTTGGTTGGGTTTTCTCGTTTATTGTTACGTTTTAGGAAAAACTGTAGTGGCGTTGAATGGACAACATAGAACAGCTGTTCCAATCAACGAAGAAAAACCATGGACCTAACAGTGTCCACTTAGAATTTCCTTGTCTTTAACAAGCAGTGCATCACAATACTACCCAAACTACCTTCAGCATGGGTAGAAGGTACCTATCTACCCATGCCTTCAGTAATAAGTGCACATTCACGTTTAGCACCACTGTTTTGCGCTCCGTAGGTACACAAAGCTTATCGTACTCGTGAGGGTCGCTCTACGTAATACTGACAAACGAGAGGGCTAAATGTAATAGTGATGATGGCTGTTCCATAGGTGATCAAAGGGTTTATGTCTCGAACGGCCTTGAAATTCCCTACCCATTTAAAAGCAATATGTCACGTGCTCTTGAGACATGACATGAGCGTAATGTCATACGCAAAGATCAAATAACGTACAACTCATCCCACTCAGCAAATAGGCTTCTCTGTAAACAGGGAGTCGGCAAGCATTTCTTAAAGTTAGGTACACATCGTTCCCTTCGTAGAGCAATGTCGGGCTAAGTATTCCCTTCCCTACCGCTTTTAAAGTTGTCCCATTCAGGTATTAGTTGTGGATTCTTCCCTGCGGAAGGAATATACAGACAGGAATAAAACTAATTGCCTCATTTGTGTTTTATGTATATAGATGCTCAAACTTGAGCAGACACAAATTTAAAATGAAGCAATGAGTGATTGTGGCAGTCTCTTTTGGAGAATCATGAACCAAAATATTTCCAAAGTCGTCAGATTTTGGCAACTTGGCCTTTCTGGCGTCCATTTCGGGTTGTTATGTGCCGTTATGGGAGCATTCCATACTTACTAAGGTGTGGAAAAGGGCCTTATGAAATTCCTGACTTTTTCAACTATACTTTGTTCCACATTATGTTTTCAGAAAACTGACTGTATGATGCCACGTTTTCTTCCACTACGAGTGCAAAAAATCCGTAAACATCCCATTCGTAAACTCTAACAGTAACTTTGTTGAGTCTACAAGTGTGATATCAACATGTTTTTGCACTCTTAGTGCAAGAAAACGAGTCGTCATCCAGTCAGTTTTCTGAAAACATAATGTGGAACAACTGTTAGTGTACGAGCCCTGTGGTGTGCAGTGAATCAGTCTTCGTTCCTTGGGAATCATGCACTCTTGATTTATTTGATCTAATTAACTTTATAAATGTGAAAATTTACAGACATAAAATTCCTCTTGGAAAAAAATAACAGATGAAGATAACACGGTGTGACCTTTGGCTCGTTCGCAGTCGTATGAAAAGTGTGATATTCACCCAAAAACAAAACTGGTATAAGAGAAGCCGCCAAGTTTCCAAAAAGGGTCGGCCTTTGAAAGTAGTGATATCATTCAACCAGGGAAAGGCCGCCAAGGTTAACCCTTTTAGCCAAGTTAATCGCACCGACAAATAGTTCGAAGGTTAAATAAAAACTAGAATATTGTTACTCGCGGTATCAATCTTCAAGTTTTCATTTAACATCCAAAGTATTATTCAGTGCGATTAACTTGGCTAATAGGATTAACCATAACGGCCTTTCCCTGGTTGAATGATATCACTGCTTTTCAAGGCCGACCCTTTTTTGGAAAGTTGGCGGCTTCTCTTATACCAGTTTTGGTTTTGGGTGGATCTAATTAACTGAACCAAGAGTAAATTAAGGGGAAATTCGTTTGATTGAACGAATCCCCTTCTGATCTTCACTCGAGTACCAATTTTTCTCATGCCCGTTCCGCCCAATTTTAATTAGTATCTTAATTTTCGGCGAAAGGAAAATTCCCGCTTCGCCGAATCCCGCATCACCGAATCATTTTTCCCCCAAACTGCCGGCCTCGCTCGCGCTGCCGTGCTTACTGCAGCGAAACATATAACACCAGAAAATGTAACAATCAGACATTCCTTTCAAGTAGGAATGTTTCTTTATTTTAAGTACGAATAGCTTCTTTAACTTGTCTAACATTAAATTTTTGACGACTATTTTGATTCGGCCCAACGGGAATTCCCTTTCGCCAAATTTTAATCAGGGCTTAATTTTCGCCAAAACGGGATTCCGCGAACTGGTATTCGGTGAAACGGGAAACCACTATGTCAGAAACTTTTAATAAATCCATCCACCCCGTTTCCCGACTACACCTCTTCATCGCAGCTCTTCTTTAAAAGGAAAAAAAATAAAATAAATAAAATGCGAAAGAAAAAGTACGGTAAAAGGTTATGAACTCCACGTATATCTACATGCCGCGCTTCAATACAACCATAATAATAATAAAAATTTTCGTTTTAATAGCCGCCAATTTATTTCCTGTACTTCCGTGACCTCGCTGGCATTTTCGTACAAAAAAACAGACTGAATTAAAAAAAAATTGGAATGAGTGTCCCTTGTAAATAAGCCGAAGCCCGCGGCTAAAGGGGATAAGATAATGGAAAGGTGGATTATCCCACGAAAAAGGGATGATAAATTATCCCCTTCTTCCTATAGGGAATGAATGGAAGATCTCGTCCCGATTGCAAGATTATTAACGACTTTGGTTTGACTCCCTAGCCTTCTAACCCACTCCATTAATATTTGGCTATAGGCTCTAGTATCATTGGTCACATTTAATTTATTAAGATTATAAATAACCTTTATGTTATCTGTCTAATAGACGCCTCTTGACTTTTCAGCCTTTGAGCTCTGACCGTTAATAAATCAGATATAAGCTCACAGACGTAATTATGTTTCCTTCACTGAGACCATATAACCTCACAATGTCTGGGGTGTCAGCTCACTTAAGTGAGACGGAAAAAAAGAACTTAATGAGGATTCATTGGGAACCTATAGTAAAGCGAGCACACAATGCCGAGTGTTTAGGACAGGGTATTCATTGAAAGAGTATTAGTTATACAAAAAAAATTTCACCGGCGGGTGTAGGGGAAGGGGGAACTATTCTTCCTGTTTTCGGAATGCATAGAAATGGTCTTATTTGCCATCAATTTTAACTTTCTTATTACTGTCAGTCCGCCCACAAGTGGCTTTTACATTGTTACATTATCGGAAAACTTCAAAAAGTCCTTGTAACAAAGAAGAAAAATAAATGTGAAATAAAAATTAGAAAAATAAAATATGTGGTCATCTAACAACAAGCTGTACCAATGAAACACAAGGCATACTATACCATGCCAATATGAACTGTACCATATAAACTGTACCATACTATAGTTTGTTCCACATTATGCTTTCAGAAAACTGACTGGATGACGACTCGTTTTCTTGCACTAAGAGTGCAAAAACATGTTGATATCACACTTGTAGACTCAACAAAGTTACTGTTAGAGTTTACGAATGGGATGTTTACGGATTTTTTGCACTCGTAGTGGAAGAAAACGTGGCGTCATACAATCAGTTTTCCGAAAACATAATGTGAAACAAAGTATAGCTGAAACCCGTGCTACGTACAGGTGGTGGTTGATGTGCCGTTTGAAAAATTGGTGTATAATTTTTGTGCCCTTGAGGCGTCAAACAGAGCGTTGAAAATATGTTGTCTCGTTATGCTTAGTGAACACTTAATTAAGTTTAACTTTACAATAAGCAAACGCTGATTTTCGTTCGCTTCGCTCACTCAATCGGCGCATCCTGTGACTCTTATGAGTGAATCAATGCAACACTAAGCCATATTATTAAATCACCATGTGTAGAAAGTACTTTTTTCTACTTTCGTCAACAAATGTCTAGAGTTCTGTGAAACTATCAATATACTATGGACATCATTTTTATTCCTAAAGAAATTCACTGTATGCGTCGAAATCATAGACACTCAAAAATTATTCCATATTTGCTGCAAGCGGGAAAAGAAAATGTGTGTGGCTGTATTAATTTAATTCGTGTTCATGGTGTAGTAATTTTAATTTAAGGGAAAGTCCCTGTATTGCGTCGTACGTTTGTCCTTAAAAATGTTGTCCACGGGTCGGACCACCATAGTAAAAGTTTACAAACCCAAAAAATTGGTATAATTCCGCTTCAGAAGAGCAAATGTTTTCGTCAAGAATATTACTTTTTTTTAGAGTGTTTACAAGTTTTTTTTAACAAAATTGTAGCAGTAGGTTAGGAAGGAACAGCATTTTCTTTAAAATGGACGCCATGTGCAAACCTGAATTCTCGCTACGATGCGCGATGATTTCAAGCTTGATTTAGTAAATCAGTATTAATATGTATTGTACCTTTAGGGCTCGTTTACGCAACGAGATCTTCTCGCTCGCCGAGAGCTATTTACTAGACAACCGTTATTTATTTACGATTAATTTCCCGTTTCTATTAAATGAATGCGATAATAGACTACAGATTAAATGTATTATAAATAACAACACGGACAAAGAACAAAGTGCAACAGTCATTTCATACATTGTTGCCATTTCACGCTATTTCCAAAATTTGAAAAAACAGCTCCTAGCAGTGATCAAACGACGGCAGAATAAATAGCAACTCGCAGCGAGAATTCAAAATCCAACTTGGCGTCCATTTCGTAGTTATCGAATCGAAGACAAACCTTCGAATGCCGGTGTTCAGGAATCTGTCCGTCGTCGTGTACTGCAGTAAAAATTGTTTTCTTGTTATCATAAATCGACGCTGTCATGTTGCAAGCGTCGTACGTCGTGTCGCGAGGCACAAGGAGAAAATTTGCGTCCGCGTTGTTGTCATGGTTACTACGTATAGACAACTCGAAATCCGCATTCTCCGACAAAGGCGAGAAGCAGCCAGCAGATTTAGTATTGACCAAGTAAAAACTAGTAAGCGAGAAAACTGTCCTTGCGTAAACGCGCCCTTACTCTTGATGGCTTATAGAGTTTCTCGTGTAAAAAAATTGTCCCATACTAGAGGTGAAAATTCAGTTTCTGTTGAGAAGCCGTGAACTTAGGCAATATGAATCAGGCTAAGAATGTTGCAGTGCGTGATTGTTGAAAGCTCAGGCGGCATTAGCAATACAAATTGAGCTTCTGGATTAGTTCAAGGAATGAAGCCATACTGTGGCCTCCCTAACTGGATAACTATGTTATTCAAGCTCTGGTTTCACAGCCGTGCACTATCAACATCACAATAAATAAAAGTTGAAGAAATGAAGGTTCAGCCTAGTGTCGGTAGCTAAATAGGCAACTTAATATATTCAGTCAGTCACAGATAATTGTTTAAAACTAAAATAAAACAAAACGACGAACTTATTCCACCAGTGACAATGTAGAGCTATCGCCTTTGCGTGATAGCAAGAATTTGTAGGCGTTAAGTATTCGGATTAAACGGGATAGTCGATGACAACCGTATTTCTCTGTAGACTGCTTTTCAAATAAAAATTTTAACATTTGCTTATAACAGTGGTAATAATTTTATACTGCTATTATTGTAATTTTTTTTTTGTCTACGATGCACCCAAACTTTGCAATTGTTTCATATGTTGACATTGGTAATTCTTGTATTTTCAACTTTATTTTTATTATGGTAGCCAACACACCACACGCGAGCATTAGCTCTTGTGGGGTGAGGGCACATACGGAGTTCTGTACCGATTTGCCCGATTCAATAAACCAATATTCTTCTTCTTCTTCTTCATGTACCTTTCAACTATAAAAGTGAACACACAATGTCATATGAATCACAGAATTAATTAAGAAATTACATTACTGGTAGCCGGAGATTAATATAATATAATATAATATAATATAATATAATATAATGACTAGTTTATTACGATGGCTCGAAGTGAACTTGTGTGTGCCATATAAAACGGGTACAATAAAATAGCACATGTTACGAATAATGGAAAGGTAATATTGAACACAATGTTTGTTGACAAGTCCTATTATAAACAACGTAACAGTTTAAATACTAAAATAAACAATAACCACTAAATACACATTCAACATTTATTTTACATATATACATATATTCATATACATATATATATATATATATA
>JAHWFP010140958.1:0-23391 GCA_023313725.1 Lithobius niger | reverse complement strand
CCCCCCCCCCCCCCCCTGTGCAAAGGCAACCGCTACTGCCGCGTCTCGTGAACCAGAAATTGATCAAGCCCCTTAAAAGGTTAAGTTATGTTTTTCTTAACCCAAAGTAACCAACCCTTTGTAGGACTATGTGCTTTAAAAATAACAATTAGATGACGGGGCAAAAACTAGGTCTAACGGCACACTGCGAGCTTTGTAAGGGAGGCCTCGGGGACCCCGAGCAAAGCGAGCAGCAACAGCCAAGTGATCAGCGTATTCGTCACCAAACTACTAAATGAAGAGACCATAGGGGAGTTAAATCTGGAACCTGTCATGTGGGGTGGGGAAAGTTGCAAACATTCATTCAAAATAAGAGAGTCTTAATGGCTAAATTGGTTTAAAAATGTGTTTGTATAGAACGTTAATATTTAATGCCAATCATTCCAAAAATGATTGGCGCTATCCGACAAAACTGATGAGCTGTGTGAAGTCATAGATGGCTCTATTCAATTTTCAGTCGTATCGTTAGTATTACCGTTTTACACCTGACACTATAAATAAAATAAATACATTGTAAACGATAAACAGAAGTGATTCATATTTATTTGCAGTGGCGTAAAGAATAAAGAGGGGGGAGGGAGAGCAAGCGCTCCCCCTCCCCCCATGAACGAGTAGAGGGGCTGTACAAGTCATTGGAGAAATCTGTCTCCGTTATTTTGGTGGACCCATATACCGAAAAGCAAGAAAAATAACTGTGCAATAAAAATGAAGTTGTATTGTTTCTAGCAGGGACGTAAAGGAGATGGGTAACATCTGCTACAACCCCCCCCCCTCCCAATTGTTTTTATATTTACACCACTGTCTATTTGTCCTGGAGTTAGAATTAAAAAAAGGCAGAATTTCTACCCATTTCTATTGTAGAATAGTAAGTAAGAGCAAACCCAAGTAAAGGCTTGGAGGTTAAGGTGTTTTAAGAGAAAACGTTTTGTCTATTAACACCTCCATTGCCTGATGAACGTAAAAATGTTGGAGTATACGTTCAATCCATTCAATTCGTTTTGTATCTCTAATATTTTTTTTTAAATGGCGAAGCCGTTTTATATTGAGTTGTTAATAATGTGAATCCAACTTGTATACAGAAGACGTGGAGAGGCGATGGCGACTGTAATCACTGCTTTTATTAGTTCAGATGGCATTTAATATGTTAAAAATTGTATAAACTGTCTCCTCGTGAAACAACACTATTTCTCTATTCAACAAGAAACATTACATAGAGAAAAAAAAGTTAAATCTGTTAAGTAATGATGGATATTGCACTCATGCAGTTTATCGTATTAAAATTGTCTGGTTTCAATAATGGACCACTCATGCTCTTGAGGTCTTTTCACAATCGCAGTAAAAAGAAATTCTTATTTGCTCCCTAACAATATCAAAATTGAAATTAGAGAGTAAGAGAACACTGAATAATAAGTTTGTCAAAGTTAAAACAAAGTTAAAATTATAAACAGGACGGAAAGTCAAATGGGCTCGATTAGTGATAAATAAATACCGATGCAGACCTATTTTCGTTGCTTTTTGGACTTAAAAAAGGCCGCGTCGATATGCCTTAGCCCTCTGGTTTTGAGGGTTCAATCCCCGCTCAGGCAGACGGATATCTGAATACAAATGGCATCGTAAATAGGTTTGCATCTGTGTATGTTTAAAGTTAAAATTGTTTTTATGTTGTGGTTTTAACTTTGAAAAACTGACTAGTTTTTACTCGCTAATTTAATCTTCGGTAGGAAGCGAGTTGGAAACAAATAGAGCGTATCGTTTTTGTTGAAATTGTTGAAAGAACGCAAAGTCATGAATGACCCAGGTAAAGTCCAGATAATTAAAGTGCACTTCTGGATAACAATTTTCGTATTTTCTTACATTTTGCGATTTTGGAAGATTATGTTGATAGGAACTGTTTCCGGTAAACATATTTCCCTTTCCCAACAAATTTCACGTTCTCATCAACAAAATTATTTATGGTTTTTTTTTTCCTCGCCAAATAAATTTCAATCCTTTTTTCCACGATTTCTGCCACCAGTTTAATTCACCCTCGCCCTAAAGTCGGCCATCACTTGGCCATTCACACGCCATGCCATTTTGTCCCCCGCAGCTAATTTCTTTCTCTGCTTCTTCTTTTCCCCGTTCATCGGTCAAGGTCGGTTTACAACACTTTTTCCCACTCGTTTCTCAAATAACCCCCCTCCCCGTGCCACTCCGTCTTTTACTCCATTAGCTAATGTCTATCACCTTCAGGCCGATATTTCGCTAGCCGACATTAAAGCTAGTTCAGTAGTGACTGCTCCAGGCCCAATTGGTATTCCAGGTTGATGCACCAAAAATGCACTACTTGGAGAATTGGACCTCTCAATTTTTTAAAAACTACTCGTATCTCGTACACATTAGACGGCGGCTTTTTTTTTAAACTTCCAAGACCTATCCCATTTGTATACAGTAATTATACGACAAACATACTGGAAAGCGAGTTATACCGATAACTGAAGTTATTAACGAAACACAAGTTGAACTAATTAAAAGCAAATGAATTTAGGAAATTGGTAAGAAGCTGGGTGCCCCACGGGGAGGGGGGGGGGGTGAAGAGCAACTCCGTAGGCATTTTTTTGTGGAGGGATTTTTTTTCCCTAAAACATGATTTTTTAAATTTATATTTGGTCTTTAAAATGTGGAAAATCACTCCCTTTAGGGCACTGATGGGCCGTAGTTAACTAGGTGTATATACAACTACCTAATTAAACTACTTTCAAAGTAGTTAAGCGGTAGTTAAAGTACTACCGAAATTGTAGTTGACAACTAGTAGTTAAACAATTTTTTTTTATAATTAAACTACATTTCGTTGCACAACTTTTTTATATTTTCATAGGCCGACCGGTAAGTTTGTAGACAATTAAACGGCATTTTTTTTATTTTTATTGGAAAAGGCGAAATACAGTACTGAAATTCTTCGTATTCTGGGAAAAGCAGCATCGGACCATCCCATTCAATACTGAAATTGAGAAGAGCGCTTGAATTGTCTTTGTTGCAGCTGTCTGCACCAACCTGCAGTGCACATTGCCAGAAGAGTAGCAGTGGATGACCTTGACCTTGACGTACAAACTCTACAGTGCGTACGCGACGCGAGTTAAGACATCCATCTGTAACTATTAGGGCCCCCGCGCATTGAGTAGCCAGGTCCGTACCTCGCGGCCACGTCCGTCTTTCTTTGATAATTCTCGATCACGTGGTGAAAAATGAACACGGAGCAAGTATAGTTGCCCCGTAGTCGCCTACACGCCGCCCGGGATCCCAGTGACTGCTGCGGCCAAGTGCGCATTGCTACATATACCTTAAGCATTCTCGTTTACGGCAGCGACCTGGTCGCGCGGCTTGGTTGCTTAGTGCGCGGGGGCCCTTTCCGATTTCACATTAGCAAATTCGTCTCACGCCGGGCGCGTGCTGACAAGGCTGAATGAGTGCCAGCCCAAGACAGCTCGTTATGGAGTTCACATTTAAAAACTGTTACCAATCGTGTTTACGCCACCGGGGTGAATGGTGCAAAAGGATTACGTGGGGGAGGAGACAGCGAAGAAGGGTCTTTTGTGCGTGAAGAAGGTTAACACGTGAGGATAGTCCACTGGCTTCGCTTCGGCCAGTAAAAAATTGGAGCTTGGCTGGCCTGAAAACAAGCGGCTGGCGTGTGCTGGCTCGAGACGAATTCACTAGTGCAAAATCAGAATATGCCTATTTCATTGAGTGTTGACGTGGAGTAGGTGTAAGCTGAAGCACAATTTTAGGTGGTTTTGTTAGGGCCTCCTTAAAACAGTGTTACTGTTAGTTTTTTTTACTCGTCTACTATTTAATTGACATACTTTATTTCTTACAACCATCGTATTAAAAAATACAGTGAAAAATAGTTACAACTCCTAACTACCATAAAAGAACTATAACTGCAGTTGCAACTAGTTTTATTTTAAAGTGTTTAGTAGCTGCAACAACTTTTTTCACTGTAGTTAGTAACGGTAGTATAATTATTTTTTAGGGGTCGCTGAATTCAAATTTGATTCGATTCAAGGGGTGGGGGGGGGTGAGGCAGCGCATTATATAACCCTTTTCACTCATCAACACTGCAAATTTTATTTTGGGGGGAATATTCATGGGGGGTGAGGCTCTTTAAAGCCATTGGGAGGGGAGAAAAGAAATCCCTGATAATAAATGTACGTAATTGAAAATATACAATAGGTCCCCCCTCAAAGCCATTGGGGGGGGGGGAGGACAATCCCTGATAAAATGTATGTAACAGAAAACCTATGGGAGGTTATAGGTTCAAACCTAATTATTGTACTGGAGCTTTTAATATTCTTAAGTTTATTTTAAGTTTATGTATACGAATTGCTTATTTATGCCATATTTTAGGTAGTAGAGCCTAGGAGTTATAATTGTTAATTTTTATTATTTGATAGTCATATCAGTACTCAAACTGAACTTATGGCAGATTTCACAAAAAGAAATACTAGTAAGTAAAGAAAGCAAGGAAAAGACAAAACCGTGAATTCGAATTCGAAAACTTCTGTTCCAGAATTGGCCAAAATAGTACCCATAGTTGCTGAAAAGCCTCGTTGTTTTTCACCTTACAATGCTTGCATGTCAGGGTCTTTGTCAGGATTCCCTTTCCTAGCTACTGATCGCACGAAGTTATTCAGGAAGTAAAACTAAATTCTGTCTCTGCTCAGAATAATTTTGCTTGGATGACAACTGAAAATTCTAGTCAAAGGCAAAGTGGTACATAGGCCCGTGAAAACGTTCTATTTAATAGACTCTTTAGCAAGCAATAACCTTTTAATTCCGGTTTGAATTTGGCGTAACTCAAGAAACAGCTGCGAAGCAATTTTGTTATTTCTCACCGCAAAGTGACAGTAATAAGCAAAATAATAGTATTCGCGTGTGAAACAATGAAAAATCGTAAAACCAGGCGGTGATGTGCGTATAATTGGTCATAAAAAGGCGCTAACAAAAGTGCGATAGAAGGAAGATGGCATCAGAGAAAAAGGATGGAATGGACGGCCTGCATAATTAAATGGCCGCTATGGGAACATAAAAGCAAACATTCAACCTATATCATTCAATTAAAAAAAAAAGACGAAAGAAAAAGGAGTAACTAATTTTTTTGTTTTGATTGTACGGCCTCGCTGCACAACTGTTAATTTGTTACGTGGCGAGTTTTCTTTTGCCGACGCCAACGCGGCTGAAGAGGACCTTGGATGTGCTCTTATTCCCGTTGAACGTTTTGCAGCAAAGCCAACAACTTCCTCCGGTCGTCTAGAGATAACCTCAACAACACAACGTGACTTAATACCATTGTGATCTGTCTCCGTCCCACGAGTCGAAAACAAAGATCTAATTTTCAAGCATAACACAAATCGTTGTAATTCTTTTAATCATTATGCCCCACAGAGACGTCAGGAAGGATAAAAGTTGGAGGGGTGTAAACCAGAAATTTACCGACATGATTTTCCATCTACCCAAAAAATTATATATTTTTTCCGATTGATTTGTCGACTGGCCAAAAATTGTGTAATTTTGCCGACTGAATTGCCAACTGGCTAAACCTTGCCCGCCCCCCCCCCCCCCGATAAAACTTCCCTGATGTCCCAACAATTCTACAACTGGTCTGAAATTCCGTAGCGAAATTCTCTATTTATAGTGAGATATCGTAAGATGGCAGCATGAATTTGGCCGAAAATTCAGAGAAACTAAAACCATTTTTTTATTTTTATTCTTTCGCCATTAAAAAAAAATCAGTATTTATGCTGACATTTTTTTAAGTTCCGAGAGATGAAAACGGACAAATTTGCTAGGCAATTCCTATAATATGACTTAATAGACGAACTGAACTCTCCTCACGTTTTAGAGGTTGAAAAAGTCAAAGACGGGTCAAACCTTGAGATGCAAACGGGAAAACCTTTGATCATGGCAGGAGCAGAAAAAAAACCAAAATGGATAACATAGCTGGTGAATGGAAGTCTGTCACACACCATCTGCATTTACAAAAACATGCTGTAGTACAGCAAGTGTTGGAAAACGGACACAACATCCACCAGCCTGCACAAACAATCACAACAACTGCTTGCGATAATGAGGGTATTAGATGATTGTAAACGAAATGGTTGTTGGCAATAAACTGAAAAACTAACTTTTAGTGGATAAAAAATGCTTCAGGTATATGCATCTTAATATTAAACCGCTGGCTAAAGGCTCTGTCGTTGTGGACGACTAAAATTAAAGGATTAGTGAAACTCGGCTACATGTTGAAAACGCTATTCACTTTTTCCTTCTTCAAGAAAAAAAAGTGACAAAACACGCGGGCTAAAGGTTCGAACTTTGTTGTACAAAGGCGGTGGAAATATTCATACATAAGTGCAAGGAGTTTGTGTCAGGGGAGGCGCTGATTGAGTGAGCGAAGCGAAGCCAACGAAAATCAGCGTTCGTTAGCTAATGCGCACAAAAACACATAGACGGGATACACGCCTTCCGCAGAAAACACATGAGCGACCAACCCGTCCCAATTTTGCAAACGGTGCATCAAACACCTAGTCATCAGCTAGTCATCCATAAGCTTACGTCATGCTGACAATAAGAAATTGACCTTTCGCCGCTTTCAACAAAGAAGAATGGGGAAAAAAAAAAGAAAACAAAAACAAAGAAAGAAAAGAAATATAGCTGGTGGTACGTTTCCGAAAACGGCTGGCTAGCTCCTTAATCCTTTCCTGGTCGGTCACTATGATTGCGGGTTTGCTCAAGTTTAAAATGAAAAGCCCTCGAAATACTTCGTCTGCCTTCCCTGTAATTTCGGCCCACACTCGTACTTTTGAGAAATCCATTTACCACAATGGATGAGTCGGCCATGTGTGTTCTGTCAACCGGACTTTGAAGTTATGAGGAAACAGAGGCAGGCCAAGGGGAGGATAACCATCCTTTTTCAACTCTTTTCATTTTTTTTGGTACAAATTCATTATTATTTTTTTTTTGCAGCGGTCACCTCTTGTTCCTCTATCCCACCCCCTCTTTTATTACGCCCCCAGGTAATAAACAACTTTATTTTTTTCTCTTTTTTGTTGTTGTCTACTCTTAACGATGTTTTTTGTTGGCAGACCTGTTCGTTGCGGCGGGCGGGCAGGCGAGCGTCCGGCCGACGAATGAGTGAGGGCCACTCTGAATGCGGATGTATAGATCAGTGGGTCAGTCTCTATCTTAGGTCATATATGTCTGTGTGTCTTTTTGCAGGCCCCCCCTCCACTGCCTGCCCCAAGCGATGTCAAGAACTTGGCAGTGACCCTGTCTGTGGAACTGATGGAGTTATTTACGGCAGCGAGTGTGAACTGAGAAGGAGAAACTGTAGGTGAGTAGTCATAATTATTGGGAAAATTAATAAAATTTACCAACTTTTTTTATAATGAATTTCTTGACGCCTCACATCATCTGAAGCAAACAAATGTTCGTATATACGAACCGGCTTAATTTTGAACCTTAATAGACGTTTTACGAGGAGAATATACATTCATAATTTTCTAACAGCAATTAACAATGGGAAGCCAGTAAAGGGTAGCCACCGGCCAATCAAGCCTCGCTTACACAGATAAAACAAGCACACGTTATTTTGTCAGCTAAAACTATCAGCTCTGTCCCTTCGTGTTGTGTTTAGATTGAATAGTCTGGTAACCTGGTCTCTGCCACATAACGCAAGTAAGACAGAACTACATTTAGTAGGCCTAAACCAATTTCTGAACAAATACAACGTACCAGATACTCCATGACGCAAGATCTGGCTTCCCAGCAATGCAAGATTAATCTTTGGTGACAGAACACCTAATCAGTGCTAATATTCGAAGCATGGCAATAGAATTTTAAATTCGGTACTTAAATTAAGTAATACATATCCTTGAGGAATAGGAAGTTAATCGGCAATAACTGCTCGTCTGCGAGAAACGCGCAGTCAGGCAATCCAATATCGAGGGGGTTGGGAAATCTCATGAGCGCGAAGCACAAGTGATTTTTCCAGACCCGCTACACACTGGACTGCCCCTTTTCGAGCAAACGGATAAGTGTTGTAATGGTAAAGTGTGACGTCAAGCTAACTTATCGACTTATCTCACTTATTTGTAAATGTTATTTGCGAATTATAACGAATTGAAGAATTTTTAGATACGACTGATGTAAATTCCTGAACGGAAACTTCCGGCTTAGAAACTTCGTGTCTAGGAAAGTCAAGATAAGGGAAAAACGTATTTTTTTTCCATCTGTCCTAGTTACCGAATTTTGTGTTTAAGGTAACGTCGTATTTTTTCGACTTTCATAGTTTAAATAAGATTAGAGGATAAAATACGCTATGGGCTTGAGTCATAGGTGTTTAGGTGTATTCATTTCATAGACGGTAGCCTAGTTTTCGTACCGTCTGCACGGTATATGACCGTTTCGCCAATTCCTGTTTTGCCAATTTTAATCAGTGTCTTAATTTTTGGTGAAACGGAAATTATATGGTTAGCCATAGCGACCGCGGCAGCGCGAGCGAGACACGCAATTTGGGAAAAAACTATTACGCAAAATGGGAATTGCCGTATCGCCGAATCCCGTTTCGACGAATAATTTTTTTCCAAATTGCGTGCCTCGCTTGGCTGCCGCGCTCGCTGCGGCTAACATATAACACAACCAATCACAAATTCCTTGTAAGTAGGAATGCATCTTTAACTTCAACCAACATCAATTTTTTAAAGAATAATTTGGTTCGGCGAAACAGGAATTCGCCTTTCACCGAACTTTAATCAGAGCTTAATTTTCGGCAAAACGGGAAAAATTTTCAGCGAAACGCATTCGGCGAAACGGGTGTTCACCGTTGGCTCTTGCCTGGTTAGGATTAGCTGGCGACGTGTTGGGACGAAAAATGTCTCCAGTTCCAAATGTGCCGGTTTTTGCTGGTTTTTCCATGGGTTGGGCTGGTTGAGTTTGTGTTGTGTAGTTATGAAAAGTCGGTCATTATGTCACGTGGTGGAGCTGTCGTTTTGCATATTAGGGATTGTGTAGACCCCATAAAAGTGTTAGATTATCAAAAAAGTGTTGGTTATCAAAGTTAACTCACGGTGGCGTGTGTGGATTTTCAGATTAACCGTATAAGTATAACGAGTACACTTTTAGCATGGAGATGTGTTAGCGTGATGTCACCACCGTGCATAAATAAAAGAAATTCGTAATAATAGTCGTAAAACTTCGTAATGTTACGGATCATTTTCTATCCACCCAAAACCAAAGTTGGTATAAGAGAAACCGCCAAGTTTCCAAAAAGAATCGGCCTTTGAAAGTAGTGATATCATTCAACCAGGGATAGGGCGCCAAGGTTACTTGCGGTAGCTATCTTCCAGTTTTCATTTAACGTCCAAAGTATTATTCGGTGCGATTAACTTGGTTAATAGGATTAACCTCGGTGGCCTTTCCTTGGTTGAATGATATCACTATTTGCAAACGCCGACTCTTTTTGGAAACTTGGCGGTTTCTCTTATACCAGTTTTGGTTTTGGGTGTATATCACATTTTCATAGGGCTGTGAACGTGGCAAAAGTCACACGATCTTATATTCTTTTTGGTCCTTTTTTCAGGAGGAATTTTATGTCTGTAAATTTTCACATTGGTATTTAATCGCATGTGAAATTCAACAATAACAATATATAATCTCATCTACTTGTCAGTGACACACTAGCATGTGTCTACATTAACCAGCACACTTGCCGCATTACCAAGACTCATTCTTTAAAAAAATTACGTTTTTTTCCTTTTCATTGGATTCTGTACACACGATAGTCATTTTTGTCATGTTTTTGTCATTTTTGTCATGTTTGTCTGAGCCAAACTGTTCCTCCCATCGCCGTGTGGCATGCATTCCAGTTTGTTTGCTTGCTCCAATTCAACCAAACCCCTGCAATAAAAGGCACCCTGCAGTCACTTAGTGAGCCATCTAATTTGCAAAAACAATGTATTGCGACAATTGTGTACTGACACTTAAGCATATTATAATGTACTGTTGGATAACGATACAAACAATGGTTTTACAACAATAATTTTGCACTTACGCGCCATTTCAGCGCCAAGTGCTTCTAGTTGCAACCCCCATTTTCAAAAAAGCACTTCCCCGCACCAGTCTTTACCTGTGTCCCAGAATTTAGATTTGCCAACCTTCCCTAACGAGCTGTAGACGTGTCTTTAAACCTAATGAGAATTAACATTAGAGCCGTATCCTTAGCTAACATAAATCAACGTTATTGAGGGTACTTATTCTCCATAAAGGACACCTTCCCACACTTTAATGTTGAGGGTTTCTTCGTTACTGCACCCCAAGACATCAAATTCCAACGATTTGCAAAGATTTCTACCGCATGGGGAATTTTTATAGGGCACGGTAGCATAATGGTTAGCACGACCATTTCATGTACAAGAGGTCCTGGGTTCGATCCTGACCTTAGCCACCCCTGCCATTTTCGGGAAGAGAAGAGCCCTGTGATGCCTCGTGCTCATGTCGATTGTGGCATGTAAAAGATCCTAGCAATTTCCTATTGGAATTACCTAGAAAAATTGTCCCTCTCTCCTTCTGGCGCCATGGCTGGGAGTGCGGCAAACTTGCAGATTAGGGGATTATACCAGCATGCTGAAATCAGGTATAAGCTTGTTACATTTAAAAGATTCAGTCTACTAGTGAATCGCCTTTTTACATCTGACAACAATTAAATCTCATCTATTTGGCAGTGACAAACTTGTGTCTTAATTTTAAATCTAAGAAACAATATTTACATTGAAAATTAAATAGACACATATTTGCTTTATTTGACGCGGCAAGTCTGGTATTAATGATCGTCCTACAACAACGGTTAGCTTTGACGGTGAGTTATGCTACTTTCGGCAAGTTTGTGAGGGATCGTTGGGGAAGCAAAACTGCTTAGGAGACGGTATATTCTCATTTCAAGTACCAATCGAGCGATGTTTAAGTATCGATAAATGTTCTCAACCCCTCGTTAGGGCGCATTTATGCTACGACAAATTTATAGCCCACGAAACTTGGTTAATACTAAATCTGCTGGCTGATTCTCGCCTTTACCGGAGAATACAGCTTTCGAGTTGTCTATACGTAGTAACCACTGATGCAGATCTTCTCTTTGTGCCTCGCGACACGACGTACGATGCGTGCAAAACGACAGCGTCGATTTATAACAACTAGAAAACAATTTTTACTGCAGTACAAGACGACGGACTGATTTCTGAATGCCAGCATTCGATGGCTTTTCTTCGATTCGATAACCCGGTATGGACGCTATGTTGGATTTTGAATTCTCGCTGCGAGCAGCTATTTATTGTACCGTCGTCTGATCAGTACTAGAAACTATTCTTTGTACGAGAATAGCACATTTTGGAAGTAGTGAGAAAGGACAACAATGTTGTACTATGTTTAAAATTACTGTTGCACTTTGTTCTGTATCGTTGTTGTTATTTATAATGCAGTTACTTGTTTATGGACGCTGCATTCATTTAGTAGAAAATCGAAAGTAATCGTAAATAAATAACGGTTGCATAGCAAATAGCGTTCGGTGAGCGAGAAGGTCTTATTGCGTAAATCCGCCCTTACACTCCGAAGCCGATAAAAACTACGTCATGTAAACACTCTGTATATTTTCAGGTTCGGAATGCAACTCGGGGTTGAGAAGATTTATCGATAAAAAAAAACTATGAAATGGGGAAACCCCGGGAATCGATCCGTTAAACTTACGCCCTTAGCAGGGAGGGCAAGATGATGCCCACAAAAGGGCGCATACCCGGTGAAGGAGGGTGGTAGTCCTTACACTGCCCTGGTCGGAACTGACTGGCAGGGAACTCTGTCAGTATTCTCTTTCCACTTATCAGCCCCTTCAAACAACTAAGCTGAATTCTCAATTAGCCGTGTCAATCTGGCTCAGCGGTAGGACTTCGGCCTTTGATTTCAGAGGTCGTGGGTTTGATTCTCCGCTCAGGCAGTCTGACATTTAAGTCCAAAAGGCAACGTAAATAGGTTTGCATCCGTATTTAGTTAACCAATTTCGAGCCCATTGGCTTTCCGTCCCGTTTAAAGAAAGAAAAGACAACTACCCCGACTGTAATTCAAATCGAGTTTTTGGTGCAGATGTCTTTCTTTTCCAAATTAGGGTGTGTCTTATATTCTCACAAGATCAGTCTTTAATGCAGGCTGTTTGCTTCTTTAAGTTTGTAGATAAGTGACGTGAGGAACTGCACGTACATTTCCTTCCTAACACTGTAACAACGACTTAATGTAAATACAATGAATCATGTAAACTTTTCTGTGCAGAAAACATTGTACCACAATTTTATTTACTGTGTGATGCGTCGCATAATACAACTTAAAAAAAGCACTTGTAGAAACTTATAAAGTAAAAGGCGGAAAGTGGACAAACATCAAAACTCGATGTTTCGGTTCATCTCAGAGCTATTATCAAAAGTAGCAATAAAAACAATTACAAACAAAACAAGAAAAACATGAGTCAAGTTGCAGGTAAAATGTCCATCTTCGCAAGGCAGAACGTCTAGAGGGGACTTCGATGTGTGCTGGTCTCTACAAGCACGCATCGAAGTCCCCTCTAGTTTAATTTTTTTTTAAATTTTACGGTTCTGTCCGTTTTGAACACGTCCTACCAAGTTCTGACTTGCGAGGATGGACATTTTACTTGCAACTTGACTCATGGCGTTCTTGTATTGTTTGTTTTTATTGCTACTTTTGATAATGGTTCTGAGATGATCCGAAACTTCGAGTTTTGATGTATGTTTGTACACTTTCCGCCATAACATAAGATGCGAATCTTAACAGGAAATACGTAATTTACGATTTTATTGTTGTTGTTACAGAACATCGGTAACAGTAGTACCCAATTTATGGAAATGTACGGAGAGAGGGTCTTGTTCAGCCTATTGCTACGACCATTATGATCCTGTGTGCGCCTCAAATGGAAGAACATACAAGAATAAGTGCAAACTGGCGCTGGATGCATGCAGGTAGATTTCATTTTGAGTCCAACTAAACTCGGCCATCCCATTTCCCTGGGGGAAGCCATTTTGAGTAATCACATGTCAATATCTCGCGATTTATCATAGCTGAAACATAGTGCACAACTTTAAAAAGTAAAAAACTTGCTTATATTTCGACCGCGCCTGGTCGATGTCATTCTCAGTACTCAAATTTGCCACGTACATCTCTGCAGTGTGCGATTAAAAGTTGACTGGAGATCTACAGGAATTGACTGTGAAATTGTAGGCACCCAATTTCAAATTAGGCGTCTAGACATGCCCAAAATATACTCAAGATATGGTTTGATGTCACAGTTTGTGCACCTCTTCATCTGTGATCAAACGCTGCTGTAAATTAAGTGGTTGACGCGAGTGCGTGGTGTTTTTATTTATTTTTTTTTACTTTTTATTAAAGATTTTTCAGATGCAGGCAATGGCTTTTTTTTTTTATCAAACCAAAAAACCTTTAGTAGCACATTTTGCTGTGGCGTACAACATCTATGTTTTAACGCCAGGTTCAGAGTAGAAATGTTTCAATTTTATAAAAGTCTTTCTTTACATCCAAATTTTTAGTTGTGGCACACCTCTGAACGGCCCTTAGCTTGATTTTGAATCTTGGAGAAAGGATTAATTATCCTCCTTCCAAGGTTTCGAGGCAATCATTTTATTGGAGCTCGGGTAGATAGGGTCATCGGCTCCAGGAGTGTTTGGTGAAAGTGCTGATGGGTGATTGGAATTTTTGTTAGACTAAGGCATAAAAAACGTTTCACGCGCTAAGAAAAAAAACCCATGCATGCCCTGTTGAGAACTCTTACCGTAATTCATTTTTAGCTGTCCTCCATACGCATTATTAGATTCTTATTATTTTTACTACGTAAGGACATCTCTCACATTACATTATGAAGTTCAATCTAAGGTTGGGCCAAACCCATTTTTACATAATTAGTTAACCTTGAACATTTCTGAAAAAAAAAAATAAGGTTATGTTGACTGTGGGTTGCAAAAGTCGAACTTTTAAGTGTTTTGCTATCATTTCCAGAGAAGGTATTCGCCTAGCTCATGCAGGACCATGCGTTAATCTAACGGAACGGGAGATCTGTCCTCTCTCATGTCCTCCTGTCCGAGGCGTGCTGGAGCGTCCCGTTTGCGGCGCTGATGGCAACGTATACAGAAGCGAATGCCAGATGAGGCTTATCACGTGCGGGTAAGTGAAATATAGGTGGACAAAACATTAAGATTTTACACGGGCTTACTCCTTATTTGGTTAATTCTTTTTCTTTTTTTTTAATTAACAACTCCCAAGTGAATGCTAGAGATTCTTCGCTGAAACTGGCTGTTTCTAAATCCGCTTTACAACGTTATACGAAACTCTTTCGCCTTTCTATAGATTAAATCGTGGAACAGCCTACCAGAAGATATGGTTAATGCTCCCTCTGTTTTAACACTTAAAATTAGATTAAATAACTCAGTTAAGTTTTGTTATGATTTATAATTAGTGTTGTTTGGTTTAGATAAAACACACTTTGCATCAGTAACCTGTGCAGACCCCCCCCCCTCCCCACCGAGAGGGCAAGGGCAGCTTGTAATATACCTGTTTTTGCCTATTTATCAGCCTTTTTTGCCCTTTCAGGCGGTTTTTAGGCGTTTATGCTCTTTCTCAGACACCGCCGTACCGGCATAAAAAGCCCATTTTTTTTTTACTAAAAAAGGTATTTTACGAAAAGAGCAGCGTTAATGTCACTTTTAGTTTTAAAAAAAACTGACCAAACTCCACATTCCTTAATTTTGTTATTTTTGGTACGAAAATTGATATCGTCGAATTCTACAGCGAAATTGACGCTATAAATACTTTTTTTTTCTTTTAAACAAAGTTTAATTTATATTCTTTAGCAATATATGTTCAACGTTGTATCGTAAAGACGATTCATTAGTTCGTTAAAAATTTGTTGGTTGACCACAGAAGAAAGTCATCTGGTGTGTCAGTGCAACAAATGAATGTCATTTTATGTTTTTCATTTTCCAGCCAGAAGGTGGCAAAAGCGTCGTTCACACACTGCAAGAGTACGCATCATTGCCTGGATCATTGCCGAAAATGGTTCGATCCCGTTTGTGGGTCCGATGGGAGAGTCTACTCGAACGCATGTCTCATGCAACAACAGAATTGTGGGTGAGTTGTTGACAATGTATTCCCGCTAACAAACCCACTTGATTTTAACTACGCATGTTATGTTAAATAGTCCTTGTGGCTACTCAGGCTCTTATGGTACCCGTACAAAAGAGGTAGCCTCCGTAGCTTTGGCTCGTTTTTTTTTAACTGTGTATATTTGTTAGATCTTGGTCCAGTTTTGTTTTCCTTCAACTGAATCGACTAATATTTACGTGGCTTGTCTTGTGATGTCTCAGTTCAAGGATGAAATTTGTGAAACTTCCCTAAACGTCCATTTTCCATTTCGTCCTACAGAAAACACATCTACCAAGTCCCCATGGTCTTCTGTTTAGGTAGGTATGTTCTCTAATTATTTTCATGTATATTAAATACGTTAAGGCACAAAAAGAATTACTCAAGGATCAATTTAAGACTTTTGGTTGCAGCATTTAGCAGTTGCTTTGGGCTTGCACGTTACACCAGAAGTTTATAAATGCGTACACATTCGTAGGACATGGGAGTATTGATGGTGTAACTGTCGCTTCATATTCCATCCCTTGTCACAAGGTATCTGGGATAGAAGCTGTGAGTTTCGTTTTCTGGCTCCAACCAATTGATTCAACATCGCTAATCTAATTTTATTAAAGCACCGTTAAAAGACGCCAAATTTCCGGCCCTCACAAGAACTGATGTTGAGTCAGAAGGCGAAACACGCCCCTTCTACCCCAGTCGCCCTTGACTTGAAGATGTTGTTGCGTGTGGAGCTGCCACACTCCTGAAATAATCGTAACACGAGTGGCATTTTTCCCATGTATTTATTACGTTAAAACCTAACAAAGCAATTTTAACGTGGTTTATCTAGAAAATAGTTACAACCAATCGTTCAACATTTGGCCGCATGGTGCCGCGATGTAGAACGACAGATGGAGCATGCGGTGTATTATTTTGGACACTCCGTCGCGCCCTACAGGTTCTGCTTTATGTAGCTACTGGCTACAACAAAGGACTCTTTAAATCTAGTGAATCCTTGAGTACACTGCTGCTTCTTTGACCTCCGTTATGCTGGGCTCAAATACTCTTGTTTATATTTTTGGCATTTTTATATTGTCGAATAGATTTGATATATGATGTACAATTGTCAGCCATACTGTTGTATTCCTCATCTAGCTATTATGTTTCACAAGATAGAATATTTCGTATAAGCAGCAGTTACAACGCCGTACTGACTATACGAGGCTAGCATCTGGAGTCAGTCCTTGAACTAGCTGCAAGGGACACCGGATGAAAAAGGAAGCAAAAGACAACTGCGTCTTCGTACAAGCCGGTGCTGTGAGAGGAAATTTCTTAGGCCTGAAAAACGTTGTTTTGTCCAATCTCTTACGCTGCAAAACGTAAAATGCAAAAGGTTGTCAATCGGAGGATACAAGATTCCATTTGATAAAAATTGCAGTAGCTGCCAACAAATTCAAAAATGGAGTATTTTTTAGGTCCTAGAAAATCCCCATTCACAGCATTTGGTTCACAAACTACGCTAATGTTTTGACCTCCGCTTATGCAAGTGTTCTGCGTATACAATGTATATCCAGTGCCTCTTGCAGGTAACTCAACGACTGGTCCAGATACGAACTTCGCAGTGAATAAGGTTACTACTCTATAATAAAGTATCTGTATTCATTTGGATGTGTTTATGACAGATTTTTACACGGTAAATCGTGCCACTATAACGCTCACCTTGGTGACTAATCCATGTGATTTTATATTTTTAAATAGAAATAGTTATAGTTACGAACGTGGCTCTTCCCTAGTACTCCTTGTTTTTTACGAACTCTTTACGGAAATTCCATCTCGTATATTTTTCTTTCGTACGTGTTAATTTCAGGCGGAGAACGCAACAAATATGGCTGCCCTTCTTCATGTCGTTCTGAGAGCAATTCTTCGTCTGTTTGTGGCTCAGACGGGAACGTTTACGACAGCCAGTGTGAAATGAACATGCTCAACTGCGGGTAAAAATTGCAAAAATTTCTTCATAAACCTTTGTTTACTAGCGGAAGTTATACTAATAAAATAAATAATTCAATTTTTAGGAGCTTCAAGGAAGAAGTGACTGCACTAGATTTATCTAAATGCAGCACCCGTATCACCAAGTGCCAACGCCGGCCGTGTGGGGGCGCATACAATCCTGTATGTGGATCAGATGGAAGGACTTACAGTAATGAATGCGAGTTCCAAGTTGCTGTTTGCAAGTAAGGCCTTATAGATAGATGCTGCAGTTTGTCATTTGGTGGCAATCCCCCTTTAACGCAGTTGTTTGCTATATTGGCGTTTCGTTGGTATTAGACCTCCTACCAACCGTATACTCCCGGTACATCTTCTCACCTTCCCTTTTCTCAGTGCCGCAGCTAGATTTTTCCAATCAGGGGTACAAGGACATAATTTCGGGCCCCTACCTAACAAGTAAATAATTCTGGGGACGAAGTCACTTCCAAACAATAGTTCATTTCGCCCCTTTTGGGCCCCCTTCTTCCTGGGCTCGGACACCCTTGCACCACCCGTAATTGCGGCGCTGCGGTCTCCCCTACCCCCACGCCTCACGTATAGCTTGAACTTCTCACTGCAAAAAACAACGGGCAATACCTCTTTCCCCTGTGGAACATTACAACTAGTTTAAGGCCACAGTGTCATATTTACAGCATAAAAATAATATTGTCACAAATCTTAACTTTTTCCATGGTTTCAGGAAAGGAATATCTCGTTCGCACGATGGCATTTGTTACAATCTCCTTTTGGCCGAATCCTGTCCGCAGGCCTGTCCACCCAAACAGCCTGGAAAAAGAGAAGAACCCGTCTGTGGTTCGGACGGCAACGTGTACCGCAACGCGTGCGAAATGAAGAGGAGGACGTGCGGGTAAGTCATAATTATTATTCACGACTCCTCTCTTGTAAAGCTAAAGCTCCCCCTTCGTCGTGAAGGCGTGTTTCACTGCACTACGCCATGATTCGTTTAAATGCCTGGATTAGGGATGTGCAAATAACAAACAAACGATAAGTGCCGGTGGTGGCGTATTACTTTTAACGACGTTGTTGTTATTTTGGTTTTGATAGGGTTAAGGAGGAGGATGGGGTAGGGACGTTTTCTTTTATATTCCACATGCTGCCTCGTGTGAGAACGGAAACAAATGCATAACATGATTACATGTTGGGTATGTATATATTACCTAACATTCGTAGTCATTATTGTCCTAATATCTTCACCAACTGGCGAAACAAAAACATTTATGTGGGAAAAATAAGCTAACGTGTTGTAGATAATGACTGATTTAAACATTATTTTTGTCGTTTCGGTGTGGAGAATAGTTTGAATAAAGAAGTGTTTAAAGGTATAAAATGTTGGGTAAGGGTGGTTTAAAGGTGCGGATGACGGGCATGTGCAACACGGAGTAAGCGGTCAAGGTTTTCGTTATCAGGGTCACTCGATGAATCTAGCGGTTCAAAATCTGCGTTTCAAAATGGTCGATATATAGAAAATCTTTACTGCTTGCTTTTCTGGTGCACATGGGCGCACCAACTTTACACTCAATAATTAAGGATGCATGACTTGGCTTGTTTGTTGCTTAAAAAGAAATTTATTTTTGTGTTCCTTCGCCTGTTGAAAGTAAGGGCTAGACAGATCTAGATAGCGGCAAATGGCTATAGATGCTACAGCTTGTCATTTGGTGTAAATGCCCCTTTAATTATTGTGCCGACATTTGCTGGGGCGGGGGTGCCTGAGAAAGGGCCGAAAGGCCTAAAAAGGCCCTAGAGGGCAAAGAAGGCTAGGAAAGGGACAGAAAGAGAAGCCCCCCCCCCTCCCAAAAAAAAAAAGTTCATGAACAAATGTCCACTAAAACTTGTGCCCTTTTCGTTAAAGTTACTCGTACCCATTTAGAGGTCTACACTCGCTACTGGTAGTATCATACTACTTGGTGCTATCCAATTTACCCCTTTTGGGACGCGGCTGGAATAAAGGTAGCAGTAGGCATGATTAAAGGTCACAAAAATATTTTGTTATCTGATATGCACTTGCTAATATATCTATTACGTGAAAATGTATAGCTCAAAAAAATTTATTCCATACAACCAACTATTTTATCCTCTTCTTTTTAGAACAGTTCTTACCCTCCCCAACAATCGTATTTTAACTTGTTTTATCTCTTGTATTTCCAGGCAAAGGGTCGTGCCAATCAAGAGTTCCATGTGTGCCACAACAGCTTTCTGCGATGCTTCCTGCACTGTTAACCCCAATGCTACAGTCGTTTGTGGGTCTGATGCTAATTTATACAAAAGCGAATGTCACATGCGTAAATACAACTGTGGGTAGGTACTAGAGATACACGGGAGATGAAATTTGCCAAGATACAACCAAATACTCAACTTGCTGAATACCCGATAAACAACCTAGTAATTAAATGGACAAATACCAGACATTCAGTACCAAATAACTAAGCTATTCGGTAAAATCTACTACGAAATAGCAGCAAATCGATGACCACACTAATACGTAGGTTTAATAGTCGACCAGGTTCCCTGCTGAGAGAGAATATAACTTCATAATTTTTTAATGGCAATTAACAAATGGGGAAACTGTAAACAGTAACCATCAGCCGGTCACGCCTCCTTAATACATATAAAACACACACATGGTATTAGATCAGATTAAATTGTCAGCTTTGTCCTTCCATGTTATTTTTACGATCGAATCAAATGGTTTCCTGCTCTCCACCACATAATGCAAGTATGACAAAACTACATTAGTAGGCATAAATCAATATCTAAAAAATATGACGTCGCATGAGGCATGATTTGGCTTCCCTGCAATATACTATGGTAACTCGTGCACGTTTGGTTACAGTGGTGACAGAACTACATTTAGTAGGCATAAACTAATTTCTAAACAAATACGACGTCACGTGAGGCATGATTTGGCTTCCCTGCAGTGCACCATGGAAACTCGTGCACCTTTTGTTACCATGGTGACAGAATGATCATCCAGCATCAACTTTCCGCCCAAGCATTTTAAGCCTAATCACCAGTAATATTCGAAGCGTGGCAGTAGAAGCAACTGCAGCACATAAAATTTTAAATGCAGTACTTAAATTAAAATTATAAATAGTTAAAAATAAATTAATAATAATTGTCGTAACATTTACTCATGTTACCTATCATATTCTATTTTAAATATATGAAACAATATCTTCATTAAAAACAAAAGAAGTGTTGACTTTGATTGACACACTGTGACTGGTACTAATGTTCACTACTAGCATTCACAGTGAGTTGGGCTACTTTCAGCAAGTTTGTGATGATCGTTAGGAGAGCAAAACTACTTACGAGACTGTATATTCGTTTCAAATGCCTCGAACGTAGCTTAAGTATCGAGAAATATTCTCAACCCCTCGATACATTCCTAAGCCGATAAATACACGTTGCGCAAGCGCTCCCCATTTCTTCAGCTTCGGAACTCGGGGTTGAGAACATTAAAATGGGAAATTTTGTACAATATTATTTCTTTCTTTCCAAATGGTAGAAGACCAAAAGAGTGATACTTAGCCGAACATCTTACATTACAAAAGACGCATACATTTGTACTAAACATTTATTCATCTGAATACCAAGAAAATAAGTGCTCGGCCAAATACCTAAGATTGTTCTTGTTGTCATCATGAATTCGGAATTAAACCCGGCTCTTTGAATTAGATCTTCGATGCAATAACTTGGTAACTCAACACTAGCAAGATGCGAGATAGCTGTGATCTTGACTTAGTCAAATTAGCGTAGGTCTAGTGTGTTGGAGGCCAAACCCAAAGATCTGGATTCGATTCCTGGACACATGATAATAAGTGAATATTTTGCCATTTGTGGATCACTTGTCATCCTTAGCAGTTCATTGGGTCCACTGTACTCTTCGTTCTGTAACCAAAAGTACAAGAGAACAAACAATAAACGACAAACAGACAGTGAAAGCCAAGACGACACCAATAGAGCAAACAATGTGCTTAGGAATTTTAAAAGACTTTTATGTAATACACAAAATTTGCGCGACTGTGCTAGTCTTATTGCATCCTAGCACATTTAGAATTTACCACGCATGTCAAACATAACGTATTTCTTCCAACATTCCCTTTACAGCAAGCATATCTTCGAGGTTCCCTTGTACCATTGTCTACGAGGTCGCCGTGTTGGCTGCAAGGAATATTGTCCTCCCGTCCTCCAGCCAGTTTGTGCCAATGATGGAAAAGTCTACCCCAACCCATGCTTTTTAGGACTCGAAAATTGCAGGTAAACAAGAAAAAAAAAGAAACCTGGTTTTTGTTTTACTTCGTTGTACTATTACATTGTATCTGGTATGGTCTTAGTGAAATAATTTACCGGAGTTCCTAATCATGTTTGCTCCTCGTCCATCTCCACTGAATTGCGTGTCACTGAGGCAGATGGAGTTACAATTGGGTTTATGGGCAAAGAGAGACAGACTCGAATTGCAGACTCATAGACACTGTTATGATGTGTAGATAACATTTCAGAACTTGTTTTTTACATTTTTCTTCCGTCCATTTAGGACGAGAGGCCGAATACGTCAAGATCCAAACAACACGTGCGGAATTCCGAGCAATTATATCAATGTTTGAAGACAACCAACAACGTTTTAACCTGTGACCAAACCAAAGTGTCTGCTGAATCTTACATGTGCGCTTGTGCGGACGGACGGTGGTGCCAAACTTAGACCGGACACGAATGACTCCATCAGAGCCCATCGCTTGTTTTTACGAACATTCGTTTTTATAATGTTGAAATCGCGGCCTTTTTGGGAAATCTGATTTCAAGTCACACTTCGATTTTGATACCCACCAGGCAGTTTAAGTGGCCAGACCATTGATTTAGTTGGTAATGAACAGCGACAAAAAGCAAATTTGGTGGATACTGAAGAAAATAACTAGTAGTAGCCTAATTACGAGTTCATAAAGTGGAAGTGCTAAGAAAAAAACATAGATTTGATCAATTTGGACCAAAAATGTATACCTCCCCCAAAACAAAACTTGAAAAGGATTACCGCCAAACTTCTTCGGCTGTTTAAAGTCGTGATATCAAACGCCAAGCTCTTTTGCCAAGTTAATCCCACCGACTAAGATATCAAACATTAAACGAAATACCTGAAAATTGCGTTTAAGCAGTTTTCTGATTTCTAATTCAACCTTTTAATTCGATAGGAATAATTTCGTGAAAGAGCTTGGCGTTTGATACCATGACTTCAAACAGCCAAAAAGCTTGGCTTCAATCCTTAATAAGTTTTATTTTGGGAAAATTTTGTTTTCTCAAATATTAAAAAGTAGTACTAAAGTCAACTTCCACTACCATTTCATTTGTAATTATACATTTTTCTGCTGAAATACAATCCTTTTTTTTTTGTTTGCTTTGCCACAACAATTAGAGTTTGCAACATTCAAAATGAATATTGCTAATGAGAAATCCAGAATAATGTAATGGCCGTAAATGTTGCAAGGAAGAGTTATCCTTATACGCCATCGTAAAACAGGAATTTGTCAGGCAGACAAACAGCAGCCACATCAATGTTCAATTGAATAGCTCAACATTTGCTAACTCCGTGTTTGTCATTAATAAAAACGAAGCATGAAGTTAGATCTGAATTCCCAAAAAGGCCTTTCCATTGCTGACGTCACGAAGATCGTCCTACTCATCTTGTTGAACGTGTTTTGTACTGTATTACGATGTGAATGTTTTTTTTATTATTTTATTATTATTATTATGACTGTGAATTACTTTTTTATTCTCGTGTGGGAGTGTCCTTTTTTTATTGTATTTTATTGCCTATAAGGCTTCATTAAACCACCTTTCATAAATATTGTCTTTTAATGAAAATTGTTTCTTTCGTATACCTGTCTGTGTTGATGTATTAGGTTACTCTGCTGCTGGTGCATTCTGCTACTGTGCTACCATCCTAGATTCAGCAGGAAAAAAATATACGAGTACGGTAGCACGGCTGACGATAAATGGGTACCGTAGCCTATTATCAGTGTCAACACACAAAACAAAGTATCATATTCAAGGTAAATTTTGCGCCCAGGCAAGCTGGCTTTTTTGGTGCCTTGTCGTTTTTGG
>JAHWFP010140957.1:42210-55971 GCA_023313725.1 Lithobius niger | reverse complement strand
CATCCTTCAGAGCAAAAACTCAAAAAACATCCGAACCCTCGAAACCCATAACATTCCCTGCCCTTTCAAACCTCACTGGGAACGAACCAGAACGCCTCCTCTGCCCTGTTAGAGCTCTCCGCTTCTATCTAGCCCGCAGTCAACATGAAGACATTCGGAGAGGAAGGAATCAACTCTTCCTTCCAGTGGACCCCCAAACCGGCGAAACAACAACCGTCATGGTGTCACGCTGGATCAAGAAAACAATCGAAGCAGCTTACGACAAGCACAGATTGAGTAAGAGCATGAGGATATCGGCGCACGAAGTACGTGCAATCTCCACATCCTGGGCCCACCACAAAGCCACACCAATCGAAGAGATCCTGGCAGCAGCATCGTGGCGCCACCAATCCACCTTCACGTCTCACTACCTAAGGGACATGACGAAAGACGAATCCGGACTACACCGGCTGGGACCGATCGTCGCAGCCAGAACGGTGGTCAAGACCCCCTTAAGCACTCAAAACGAAGCAGAAGCAAGATCCAGAAGGAAGCAAGATCCATCCAGCTAGAAGCAAGACCCTCAACAACGGCCCTTTTCAGGGCCACCAATCCCCACGAAAGAGACCAAATACCTGTTTAGCCCAACTTGTTCTGAATAAAGTGCGAATTTTTCTCTTGCAGACAAAGAATTCATGGGGGAAAGCCTGCTTGCATCCCGGGGCGCTCGGTCAGACTGTGCCCGCCACCAACTTTGACGAGGTCAACTGGTAATGCTAAAATTACCAGGTTAAGATGTTTTGGCAATAAAGAACATTTTGCCGGCCCCCAGCCTGGCCAGCTAAAAATGGTTTCTTTTTCCCTAAAACATACTTAACCTTAACTCCCGCCCTGCCTCCCCTCTCGAGTCACCGCCTGACACATTGAGAGTAAAATGATGGCCGATAGCGTGCGCGCTGTCGCTTTTATAAGGGAGGACCGCGCCGCGCATGCGCGGTGGGACATGCAAGCAGGCGTCTACAAACCGGAAGAAACCTCCAGGGGAACGTCACATTCGAGGAATGTAATGCTAAAATTACCAGGTTAAGTATGTTTTAGGCAAAAAGAAACCATTTTTAGCCGGCCAGACTGGGGGCCGGCAAAATGTTCTTTTTCATTTTTTCTCCCACCATAACCCACACTAACTCGATGTCTGAAGCTAAGGTAACATTTTCAAAACTGGACTACGAATTCCAGCGTCACGCTTTCGCTTAACATTTTCAACGTTTCTGAGAAGGCCTTATAAATATCGGAAGCTACGGATTCAACGCCGTCTCAGCAGTATTTTTAACATTTCTCAAAGTTCCAAACAGGAATAAAACTAGACTGAATGTTTCGTTGAATATGGGATCGGATTCGTGGAAGTCGATCGCCAAACGCAATTGTCCAAAACCAATCGTGAAAATTCCTTCACGTCATTTTAATGAAAACCATAACAGTTGGCTCTGGACTGGATGTCACTGAACGTCCCTTGTCGTGACCCCAGCTGAGCAAGTCGTATTCCTGTCGAGCTATTAGAGGATACGATCTGACAACATAGTTTACGACCAGCAATAAACAAGCAAAAAGCAATAGGACACTGACAGCCGCACGCAATTTTTAGCCCCTCGCCCATTTCGTTAGCGAAGAGAAAATAAATCTCTCACCAATGAACTGTGAAGGTTGTACCTTGTTAATAATTGATTAAATCCGGACACCGTTTATTCGCGCCAATAGCCTCTTGTTAGCAAGATTGTTGATAACATCTTACAGCGTGCAAAAGTTGTTTTTAAAATATGATGTTTGTGTGTAACGTAACTGCATTCGTAGCCAGTAGTAGCTTTTTAGATGGACTGTATCGGCGGTTCCTACGAATCCCTGAACGCCATCGTTAAAAAGAGGAATTTTGCGTCAAAAGTTTGAAAGATCTTCGTTTACCTTACCATACCCGGAAGTTACGATTCCACAAATACAAACTGGTTGTGGCTTGTTTCTTTTTTTCACCCCAGTCCAATTTTCTGATTTTCTTTTAAAATTTGCCTGAATTGGCAATGTTAATTCGTTCTGGAACTTACGTGAAAATTATAAGGAAAAAAAACTACAGAAATATTGAACGATCTACTTAATTTTTGTATTGTATCGATGATTCCCCCCCCCCCCCATACACCCCAAACGGAAATACAATTTGAAAACTGATGTTCCGCAAACCAATACTGATGGCAAACCAATGAAATTTTAAAACCAAGCAATAAGACTGTGGGTTAATTTTGTACGAAGTATACGCGAATAAAGTAGTGTAAATAATTTTCACCAGCAAGGCGCATCCCTTAAGGTTTGTACAGGGAAACATTTCTGAAGCCTTCCTGAAAAAAAAATCTTAAACATTAAGTCTCTATCTCCAACTTAGCCAAATGAATAGTAAAGTAGAAATAATCCATCCATATTGATATTGAAACGTTTCTTTAGACTTTTCATTTCCCATACCCTACATGACAAACACATCAATGATACCGGTAAACATCTTAGCTGATTTTAAAAACTACTTGACAGTTGACCCATTGAAGGTCTATAACCAATGATTGGACACATCTACCAAAATATTGGGTGTGCTGCAACCTCAAATATACTCGGCAGACAATTGATAGTTGATTCGATCGTACCTAGAGTGTACTAAGGTTCTAACTGGAATTTTACGATAATTCCATATCCTAGGGATAAATTATTTCTGTTTGGGGCTCTTGCGTTCCTAAGAGTTGCTTCACAAATGTTTGCTAAGTTCTAAACAGTCTCTACGGGAAGAATTAGGGAAAAGTACGGGCATATTGTAAGGAACTTCATGATTACTGTTTAAAAATCACAAATTTCACAAATTTAGCTGGCCTCTAGGCAAATTTATACCACTTTAGCTGGCCTTTAGGCAAATGATTCAATTTAGCGAGCCTGTAGAAAAATGAAGTCAATTTAGTTGGTATCTAGGCCAATGAAACCTGTTTAGAACTAATCTAGGCAAATGAAGCAAGTTGGGCTGGCTACTAGGCAAATGAGGTCAATTTAGCTGGCATCAAGGCAAATGCAGCAAATGCAGCCAGTTTAGCTAGCATCTTGGTAAATGAAGGCAGTTTAGCTAGTTTAGCTGGCATCTAGGGAAATGAAGTAGCATCTAGGCATATGAATGCAGTTTAGCTGGCATCTAGGCAAATGAAGGCAGTTTAGCTGGCATCTAGGCAAATGCAGGCAGTTTAGATAGCATCCAGGCATATGAATGCAGTTTAGCTAGCATCTAGGCAAATAAAGGGTTTTTTTTTTTAATTTTCACGAGCCTTATGTCAGCCGAAGCAATTAATGCTTGTATGGCCGAACCGGCTCAATTTTGAACATTACCAGATTTTTTAGAGAAGAAGAAATCTGGTAAAGGGAGGTGCCAGCCCGGAGATTCGATCCGGGAAACCTCCGATCATCGTCGGGGCCGAAAGACTGTCCAGAATTAGCCAGAATACATCAAATAGCCGCTGAAGGGGCATGGTAGCCTCTCACGCTACCCTGGCCGGCAGTCCTGGCGGGGACTTTGCCAAGGTCCCCTTTCCAGGGGTTCGACCAGATCCGCAAACCTTCAGCAACCAGACTGAGCTCTCTCACCACTCAGCCACGATGACCATAAGGCAAATGAAGGCAGTTTAGCTGGCATCTAGGCAAATGCAGGCAGTTTAGATAGCATCCAGGCATATGAATGCAGTTTAGCTAGCATCTACGCAAATGCAGGCAGTTTAGCTGGCATCTACGCAAATGAAGGCAGTTTAGCTAGCATGTAAGCAAAAGAAGGCAGTTTAGCTGGCATCTAGGCAAATAAATGAAGCCAGTTTAGCTGGCATCTAGGGAAATGAAGGCAGTTTAGCTAGCATCATAGGCAATGAAGGCAGTTTAGCTAGCATCTAGGCAAATGCAGGCAGTTTAGATAGCATCCAGGCATATGAATGCATTTTAGCTAGCATCTAGGCAAATGCAGGCAGTTTAGCTGGCATCTAGGCAAATGAAGCCATTTTAGCTAGCATCTAGGCAAATAAAAGCAGTTTAGCTAGCATCTAGGCAAATGAAGCTGGCATCTAGGCAAGTGAAGCCAATTTAGGTGACCTCTAGACAAATGAAGCTAATTTAGCTGTGTCCAGGCAAATGAAGTCAGGTTTGCTGTTAACCGACCTCTTGACAAATGAAGCTAATTTAGTTGGCATCTGCGTAAATGAAGCCAATTCCACCCGTCCTATGACGTCACATTCTCGCAGCTCATAATACCGCTGGTATATATGTGTCCTGCCACCCAATAGATTTCAGATATTGTATCACGCTCATGGTTTCCTTGAGCTTGGGAGAAAAATAATCAAATGTTTTAACTCTTATCTTCCTGTCCTCTCCTTGTTTGCGCACAAAAAAGATGAAGACAAAAATAAGTCATATTTCTGTTTCTTCCAGCTTGGCTTGGTGGTTGTCAGAGACGAGCCCGGATGGGGACTGGGAGGGGGGGGGGGGGGGGGGGGGGGGGAGACAATATGATTAACGAGACACGAAGGGTTCTTTGTAATGGAGGAAAAATGATACGGTAAGAGAAAGAAGTACAGGTGCGTGAAATCGAGTGGAAGAAAAGGTGGGGAGAGGGGGTGGTGGTGGTGGGGGGGGGGGGGGGGGGGTGAGTTACGAGCACCCATTCATCATCTCGCCTGATCAACACAAAGCCGAGACCGAAAAAAGGTCGTCGACCAAAATAGAGAGATTACGATTGACTCATCACGCCTTTACACTCGACATACTGCCGCAACGGATCAATAGCGATCAATAGCGATTGTGATCTTAGCCGCGATTTACGGCAAAGATAAAATAATAATGTCTTGCTGCTAAGCTCGTCTCGAATTAATCAGCTGCTAGACTAAAACAAAAGTAGTTCGGTTTTTTTTTTTTTTGGTCGTGCGAGTGAAGCGAGCGAGGTCTAATAGTCGACTGAATTTTGATTTTGGGCGTCTGTTTGTCTGCGAGTGCGTGTTTGTCTGTTTGGGATACGATTTATAACGTTAGCGACTGGTCGTCAAGGGGCAATGCCAGATGCAGGGTTGGGCACAGCAAAAATGAGACGACTTTGACTTCAATTTAAATTGTTTTCGTAGCAATCGATGGATTGTTTTCGTTTGATGGATGTTGTCCATCAACTCGACTGACCCGCATCTTTGTTTACAAGCATCAAACACTTTACATACAATTTACAATTGCAATTACAATTTACATACAATTAATTGATCCGTTCATTGTTCCAAACTTTCCAAAGCCCATCCTGCCTGGAGGCTTTACGTAGCAGGATCAGTATACCGCAGCTAGCCTTTTTCAAAGGGGGGTGCAAGGTTAAAATGTAGGGCCATCAAATCTAAACAATTCTGGGTTCATGATTGTTGCCTATTTGATGGTAGTTTAATGTAAAAATTCGGGGCCCTCTCCTTTAAAGTTTGGTCCCCCCTTATATCCTGGGCCTGGGTACCTTGCACCCCCCCCCCCCTTTATTGCGGGACTGAGCAAGAGTCGTCGTTAGTGGTAGCCAAATCTCTAAAAAAGTCAATGAGACGTACGTTGGGTGATTAGTATGTTCTCTTTACTGATGAAATTTAGCCTGTTGTTAGTGTTTAGGTCCTGCAGAGACTGGTAGTTTTGTTTGCAGATTGGCTGAAGCCATGATCGTAATGGAGAGTAACTTTTCAAAGCTCGCCAAGATAGAATTTAGACACTTCTACCTTCAGACACTGGTTAATCAACTTGTCAGTATAATACTCTGCATTCCCCTTTGTTTTGTTGGGCACCTTTAATAAAGGTCAACGGCCACGTCCTCTCAAACCGAACAATCATGACCCCAATCGGCCAATTTTCGATTTTTCACATTTATAAGGATTTAGGCTTTTAACACATAAGACTAGAATATCGTCTTCAGAACTGGTAAGAATTTGTCGTTTTGTTTTAATGAGTATTTTAACGTTCAGTAAAGATTGAGTGATCAGATATTTCTTAATTATTCATTAATTTCGTTAAAAACTACTCGCTAGTTGAAACAAATTTTTTTCTCGAAATATGGTGATTTGTGGATGAAAGATTAAACGACTTGGCTGTTTCTGGATACAGGTATCCACAAGTTCATAATAACACTGAGTTTAATTTTCGAGAGAACCTGGTCTCTATTGGTCTCTTGGTTATTTGTTTTTGTGACCAAGAGAGACCAGGTTCTCTCGAAAATTAAAGTCAGTGTTATTATGAACTTGTGGATACCTGTCTCCAGGAACAGCCAAGTCGTTCAAACTTTTTTGTTGGTTTCGAAAAACCAAGCGTCGTCTGCTTCGAGGATTGGTTTGGGATTAAAAACGTCATCAATTGAATCTCGCTCGTGCATACTTCACCACGTGAAATAGCTGTGCTATACCTTAGACGCGTTCAACTGAGTGAACCGACGCGGTAGACAGTAGAAGGTCCCTGGTATCCTCAATGCGTGTATCTTGTCTTATTTGTAGGTGATAACTATACAAGATACGCACTTTACTGTCGAAGTCGTTTCATTTTAGTTGCCCAGCCGTCACTTGAGTTAGGGAGTGCTGCAATTTAGGGGTTGGTGTGTTACCTAAAATAGGACGAAAAATTTCCCAATGAAATAGCTTTAACAGCTTTTCAGAAACCGTATTTCTTCGCAATGGAATTCTCTTGGAGTCCATGGTGAAGATATACAGTATCTAAACAGCTCTCATTGTTACTTCATTGGGAAATTTGTCTTCCCATTTTAGTTAACACACTAACCCTCAAATTGCGGCATTCACCAGCACGCGTGACGTAAGACAAATAGCTGGTGTTGCCCCTTGACTACCATGTGTTGCAGTGTGACATCAACAATGAAAATAACAAGCCCAGCTGTAAAAAACTACCATTTCTCAGATTTTGAATAACGTGGTCGTTTGTTTTATTATTTATACAGCAAATCGCGTGTTCGGTGGAAGATCACTCCAGATCTTCTCCTAAAGATCGGTGTTGCATTCGTTAGCTTGCTACAGTGTTCGCTTACAGTGTTCGCTTTGGTTTTCGATTGTTTCATGTTCAGGAAATTGCCGTGTAAGAAGAAACGAGGATGTAGAAAATAAGCAAATGGATTATTACGTTTCTCGTTTGGCCGAGTCGATGTGATTATCAGAATAAATTAGGCTGTATACCTAGTAAAATATGAAGCATTTTGTGTTCGTTACTCTATACGCTACAGTCATATATATAAAACAAAAACACACGAACAGGTCTTTGAGTTGAAATCAAGGGTGGCGTCAATTCAACACGGTCATTTCTCCCCTTAGAATGGTGTTCGCTATGACAACCACTCAGCAATAAACATGTTACTGTTCTAAAAAAAATGTCCAACACCATCAATATTCTACTTGAGAATTGAAGTGTGCACGCACCCTGTGCACGCATGCATACCTATTTTGTGTACTGGCTACACGAAACACGAACAGTGTTGAAAAACGTACGCACGACTCCACTCCGTCATAATTTCTTCCATTATTGGGGTAAAGCGAGGCCGGACCAAAGGTTTAGCGAAGTTCCGTTTATGAATACACTCGAATGCAGTCTTTGTAATCGCATCACGGAATAACGACTGCGTCAATTAAAACCAAATTTTGCACATTACTAGCGGTGGATCTAGGAAAAAACGCCCTCGACAAAACGCCTCCAGAAAAGCACCGCCAACAAAAATGGGGGAGACTTTAGTAAATACGCAAAGATGATATTTAAATAAAGTTCCTGGCGTTGTAAGTCATTTGTAGCAAAATAATGCTTGTACAGATTAACCAGCTCAATTGTGAACTTCACTAGACGTTCTTGATGAAGAAAGAAGTTTAGTTTAACGAAAAAAAGTAGCTAAAAATGAATTGTAAACGGAGAGTTTTGCAAACACGCAGATAATTTTTTTTTATAAATTTCTTGGAGCATTAAGTGATCTGAAGCAAACTAATGCTCGTATAAATTAGCGTCATAAATCTGAGGCTAAACTACGATGACCACCACTGGACCTTTTTCATCTACTTGGGGACGTTTTTTCCTAGGGGCGTTTTTTCCTGGGGGCGTTTTTTCCAGGAGGCGTCTTGTTGGGGGCGTTTTTTTCCGGTACACCCAGCGGTACATCCAGAGGTGGTTTGTAAAAAAACATTTAAAATCGGACATGTTGATGAGGAACAACGCCGTCTAGCGACACGCTACGAAAGCAAATAAACAAAGAAACAACATGCGATGAGCAACCGAAAAGATGGGCCACAACGTTGTCTCTCTTCCACTCACAATGCACTAGAAAACATCTGCTTGTGCCCGAAGTATCGTTTGTTTGTTTGTTTGCTTGTTTGTGTTGCGCCGTCAACGCCATCCAGCGATGCGCTACGAATGCAAATGGACAAAGAAACAAGATGCGATGACGCAACCCAAAAGATGAGCCACAACGCTGTCTCCAATGCAACACGGGTTAATTTATTTGATGATCGTGCAGTTTTCCATAATTTCTTTCCATGTATTGTTTTAACATTACATTTTTGAAAATAAATGTTTATGCAACTTTAATTTATTGTGTGATTAATAATCGCTTCGCTCCATTTTGTCGACTGTGGAACTGATGGGCGCCCTAGTTTTTCATAATTCTTGTCCTCGTTTAAAGTTTGAATACTTGGTGTGCTATCTCCACGGGCTAGCCAGATCGCAAGAGCAAAAAAGAAAACACTTAAAGCTAGGGAACACACCATTTTAACACTGCTGGTGCTAAAACGGATAGTTTTTTTTTCCGCCTTTAACTCTGCATTTTTAAACTGTTCACAACACGATGGCAATGCCAAATAAGTTAAACACTTTAGTAATTAAAAATATATACAGAGTAGCCATCAAGTGCAGGTGAAAAACGAAATCACGACGTTTCGGTTCATAGATCGGAGCCATTTTCAAGTGATGGGTTTAAAACATGTCAAACAACAACAGAGCAGCTAGGTCATGGCTCTATTTTATTTTATTTTTATTATTTTTAATTTTAGTATGGGGCCTTACATCCCTAAGACATGTAAGGTTTAGAACCATGACCCATCTACTCAGCTGTTGTTTTATTACTTTTTCTGTTTCCTTTCACTTGAAAACGGTTCCGTTCTAGGAACCGAAACGTCGTGATTTCGTCTTTCTCCTGGACTTGATGGCTACTCTGTATATATTTTTTCACCAAATATAAGGACGCGTTTTTGCAACTCACAACCTACAGTTTCTCGGTCAGCTTTTATTAGTTAATACTAAATTTCTGGTTGTTTCTCGCCTTTGTAGCCTTCTAGTTCTCTTTACGAAGTAACCATGGCAATGATGCGACCGGAGATCCTCTCCTCGAGGCTCGCGGTGCATGCGGTGTGACGGTCGAATTATGACAAGAAAACAATTCCAGCCGCAGTACAAAAAGGCGGACTGATTTTTCGGTGCCAGCGTTCGATTTTCAAACTGACAAACCCAAAAGGGGCGCCATGTTGGATTCTGAATGCTCGGTGCGAGATGCTATGTTTTCACCAGAGATAGGTTTTCACTTACCTCAAAATACTTGTAGATTAAATTCTTTTACTTATGCTCACTTGCCCAACAATCAACTAAAAACGTTGCTCTTCACCATTGGTTGATCAACAATGCTCCCCATTCCTTTTCGTTAGGGCACGGCTGTGAGCAGGGGGTCGCAACTGTACTAGAAACAATGCATTCCGAACCTTCTCAATCAGCGTTCCTTCCGGCCACCGTATAGAGCAGCGTCATGTGACGTCATATTGGCTACAAGAGAGATAGCTGCAAAGGGCACTAGATTAAAATGGAGGGTTAAAAACGGCACTTCTAGTCAAGGCAGTGCTTTGAGAGCGGGTTTCATAGGCTTAAAAAACGTTGTTTTCTGCAATCCCTTATGCTGCTAGGTTGTAATTTGGAAAATAAAGATTCAAATTGCTTATAAATGTCAGCAACTGCCAACTGCCAACAAATCGACAAAAATCGCGCATTATAGGCCTAAGAAATCCACTCTTAACAGCATTGTCTTCAGTAACACGCCCTTCTTTTCCCCCTTCAGTAACCCTTGCAGCTATCCCAGTTATTGGCTCCAGAATAGAGTTATATACAATAATACAACGTTGTGTCACTGTCCTATAAAGAGCATAACAGCAATTTCAGATTAAAACAATAATTTTTAAAAACGGAAGAAACATGGATGCACCCATGGTGGCCACCTAGCTTCCTGTTCTCGCCTCTGCTCTCGCCTGATGAGATGCGTGAGAATTACATCCCATAATTCATCATTCCTGTAGTAATCACTCCTGTGGTGTGCGACGAAGGCAACGCAAATATTAAAGGAAGGTTGCTACAAATGTAAAAACGCTGTAAGTCTTAAAAGTGATGCAAACATCAATTTCTAAAAGTAAATAGCTATCGAAGTATTTGTTCAAACGTTTGCGTTTACTAAAGGGAATTATTTAGGAAACCGTTTTACGGTTTTTAGTGGCGGCAACTGACCTGCTTGTCCAACCATATATCGTCCTAGATCTAATGGCAGCTGCCATCCCATAGTCTTCTGGCTGGAACGCCTAAAATCGTTAATCTGCTTGAAATATCGTTTGCCATATATATCGTGTTCCTTTTTGTTTTTAGGGCTATTTTGACATTATTTCGATGAATGTCGTATTCGGTAAGTTGACACGCAATCATTGGATTACACCCACCGGAGATCACCGTCCGGTTTGAAGGTGTTTTTTTTTTCGATTACATACGGGTAAATATTTGGTGACAAACACGATGATCTGTTACTATCGATAAGATCTGGAAACGATCGGACCAAACGTAAGATCAACGCTACTGTTCACCATCATAGGTTGTAGGTACCTTTCTTTAAGGTTTTGAATCGTTAGACGAATCCAATTTTCGACTCCGCTAGGGATCATGAAAGGTAATTTTGACATGTCTACCCGGGAAGATAGATATGTCAACATGTCGACCGAATTAATTAAAACTACATCCCCGTAGGGTATACTTTGGACCTTTACTCTAATTTGTGGGATCCGTTAAGGATTTTGGAGGATATTGTTTCTATTTCTACCTTGCCTGAATCTACAGCCTCGTCCGATTTTAGTTTTAAATGGGTTTTCAGTATCTGAAGCGGTTGGAAAGGCAGTCGAGCCGTTAGTAAAACATTTCAAGATGGCGAACGTGACTCCTATGTCGCCTGGCTGCACTCTGTCTCCATCTGGGAAGTCGTTGGTCGTGGACAAGGCGCTTTCTCCTAGCTGCTAGATTGAGTCGTCTTGCTGTCAGAGGGACATAACGGATGGTGTTGGGTTGTGCGCGGATGTTGTTGGGACGCAAGTTGAAGACTGTAACGAGATGTTTGGAACCAAAGACGGATTTGTTGGCGATGCAGGCCCCAATGGAGTAAGTCGAGCGGTTGCAAGGCTTCGTAGTTACTAGCGTGGGTTACGAATTGGCTGTTATGCATTCAAGAGGGGCGTCAGGTACATAGACTCTCGTACTGCCTGTCGTACGAAAACTATGGCCAGCCCTTGTTCTAGAGGAGCTGTGACGCAAGAGATAAAAAACATAGGTGCATGTCTTGTAACATGACGTCAATACTAGCATGGGTGACGAATTCGCGGCCAGGCAATCAGGTGAAGCGTCAGGCTCGCAGTCTCTCGTACTCACCGCCCCTCGAAAACTGTGGTCAGCTCTGGTCCCAAAGAGGCCATGGCACAAGTGAGAAATAGACAGGATAATGCCTTGTGTGGTGAGGACGTAGTATCGAAACAGTTGGATATGAAGTCTGCAAGGTGCACGGGAATCATATGTCATCCTCTCGTACAGAGTCGCCCCCTGTGGGCTGGGGGTAGAATAAGCCCATCGTACCCCTGCGTGTCGTAGGAGGCGACTAAAAGGGAACCCAAGATCACGGTTTGCTAGTGTGCCAAGGGTCTGCGTGGCGGAGGGTTTTTTGTCTGTCTTGAACACTAGCAACCTCAACACTACGGTTTGCGAGTGCGCCTACGGTATGTATGGCTGGCAGGTTTAACACCCGTCGCAAGCACTAGTCCGAAAGTGGTGAAGGGACATCCAGACAAACCGGGCCCGGGGTGGCTGCTTAGAGGATGTTTGGCGGTTTGAATTCCCTTTTGGGTTTGATTCCGATTTGCCCATTCTGGCCACTGGGCTTTTCATCCTCATCCCCCAGCATGTTGGCCGTGTGCTGCAACCTAGTAATCCGTGGAGGCGGAGATCCTGGCTTTCGGGCTTTGGCTCCTTATTCCGGAGGACGGGTGGCCTGGGCGAGCCGGCCTAAGGTCAATCGGCTATGACTTTTCGGGTTCTGTCGTTGTGGGGAGGCGGCTTGTGCTGTATCCGTCTGCATCACGGACCCGAACTGTTTGGGTTATCGAGGGAGGTGGTGTGTACGGCTTCCTTGGTGGCCTCGCCTCTTGGCATGCTTAGGCTGCCACCTCACCGAGATAGACGGCGGTGTTAGCTTCCTGGTGCAGGGCCCTGGATATGCGGCTTCCGGCCCTGCATCACCCGAGTGCCGCACGGGGTTTTTCTTTTCTGGGGGGCGCACCGCCGCGACTTCTTTTTGCTCTCCATGGCAACTTCTTCTCCCCCCTCCCCCGCAAAAATTTCTTCCCCCCAAAATTCTTCCCCTCCTCGCCGCACTAGCAAGCGCCAGAGGAGGGAACCTGAGATGGTTGGGCCTGGTGCCCAGTTACTGGACATTAGTAAGAGTCGGGACCAAGTCCCGAAGTTCTTGGTGGTGACAGGCGAGGGCCGAGATGTTACACAACTCGGTCCGTTCGCTGTCCACAAGGCACTCAAAGGGATCTGTGGTTCCGATCCGAAGAGTGTCTCCCGGCTCCGTGCTGGGGGATACCTTGTGGAGGTTGCGGATGGGGCTCAGGCAAAGAGGCTTTTGAAGGCGGGTGCACTGGGGTTATGCCCGGTGCGTGTGGAGCCGCATCGTACCTTAAACAGCAGCAAGGGGGTCGTGACGTGCTTTGATTTGAGGGGTCTCAGCGATGATATCATCCTGGACGAACTCAAGTCACAAGGCGTTACGGCTGTGAAGCGTTTGACGCGGAAAGGTGAGAATGGTGCCCAGCCAACTGACACCTTTTTCCTGACCTTTGATACGCCAGTTGCACCGCAGCACATTACTGCCGGTTACCTGCGGTTGAAGGTCAGGACTTATGTTCCGAATCCAATGCGGTGTTTCCGCTGTCAACGCTTCGGCCACACCAGCGGCTCGTGTAAAGGTAAGCCTACCTGTGTTAGCTGTGCTCAGGCAGCCCATGAAGGCGCTGATTGTGCTGGCCCAGAGCAGTGCATCAACTGTGGTGGTCAGCACCAGGCCTCTTCGCGGGACTGCCGTGTTTATTTAGAGGAACGTCGTGTGCAGGAATTGAAGGTGAAGGACGGGCTTTCCTATTCGGAGACCCGGAAGAAAGCTAAACTATCGGCAGCACCGATGACCAGATCTTTTGCACAGGTGTGCAGTGCGCCATTGCCTGGCCCAGTTAGTGAGTCTGCTGATTTAGCGGATTTGCGCGCTGAGCTCAGGTCTTTGACGAGGACGGTAGGCATGCTTGTTACTTTGTTGACCCAGCAACATCCATCTTTGCAGGGTCTTTTGGGTTCTTCCAAACCGGTTGATGCCTTGCCGTCGACATCTGCCCAGCCTGCTACTGT
>JAHWFP010140957.1:0-41210 GCA_023313725.1 Lithobius niger | reverse complement strand
AACCTGGCCACGGGCAATTGGTCAGCGGTGGACTTAGCCTTTTGCTCCCTTGCCGTCCCAGTTCACTTCACTTGGGCTGTCACTGCCGATCTGCATGGAAGCGATCACCTCCCCGTTGTGTTGTCCATGACACAAGGGGGTTCTGTGGCTTCCAGGCCAGCCCGGTGGGCGCTTAGACGCGCTGAATGGTCAGCCTTTGCTGAGGCTGCTGTATTTCAGCGTGCGGTTGGGGACTTTTCTGATGTGGATGAACTTTCAACTCATTTCGCTGACGTGGTCCTTGCTGCTGCTCGTGCTACTATCCCGCGTTCGTCCACACAGCCGCGGCGGGTTCCTGTTCCGTGGTGGACGCCTGCTTGCGGGCATGCTATTCGGGCCCGCCGGCGAGCGTTGCGTGCATTTACGGTCATCCCAACTACTGACAACTTTGTAGCCTTTAAGCGCTGTCGTGCCCGTGCCAGGTATGTCATCCGTGAGGCTAGACGTGCTTCGTGGACAGCTTATGTTTCGTCGATCACGCGCTCCACGCCTTCTCAGCAGGTGTGGCGGAAGGTGCGCCAGATCTCGGGGAGGAACGTGTCTTCCCCGGTTTCACAGCTGAAGGTGGCGAATTCCGTGATCTCTTCTGTGCCGGATATCGCCGACTGTCTTGCGTCTGCGTTTGCGCGGGTCTCGAGTGATAACCATTATGATCCTGGTTTCCTCAGAATAAAGCGTAGAGAAGAGGCTCACTCTCTAGACTTTCGCTCCGACGGGCTAGAGGAGTACAATTTACCGTTCACCAGGCAGGAATTTGTTTCAGCTTTGTCCAAGTCGCATGACTCCGCCCCAGGGCCTGATGATGTTCACTATCAGCTGTTGAAACATCTGCCTCTTGCCTCCCAGCAGTTCTTGCTGGAGATGTTCAACCGTGTGTGGGCAGAAGGCTCTGTTCCGGCAGCGTGGAGGACAGCAGTGGTCATCCCGATTGTGAAACCGGGCAAAGACCCTACTGCTCCTTCCAGTTATCGCCCAATCGCTCTGACTAGCTGTGTCTGTAAACTTATGGAACGGATGGTCAGTGAGAGGTTGGTCTGGGTGCTGGAATCACGCGGATTCTTATCTGCGTCCCAGTGTGGCTTTCGACGTTTTCGGTCAACCATCGATCATCTGGTTGCCCTTGAATCGGATGTGAGGGAGGCTTTCCGCCTGCGTCAACATCTGGTTCAGGTTTTCTTTGACTTGGAGAAGGCTTATGATACGACCTGGCGTTATGGGATTCTCCGTAATCTCTATAACTATGGCTTGAGGGGACAGATGCCACTGTTGCTTTCCGCTTACCTCTCCGGCCGTTCTTTTCGTGTTCGTGTCGGGGCGACTCTTTCCCGCCCGTTTGTCTTGGAGAATGGTGTGCCTCAAGGGGGTGTTCTTAGTGTCATCTTGTTTGCTATTGGGATCAATCCCATTGCTCAGCAAGCTGCTGTTCCCCAGTCATTGTTTGTCGATGACTTCGGCCTGCGCTTTCGGGCAGCTCGCATGCAGACCTGCGAGCGGCAGCTACAGCTGGCGATTAACAAAGTCCAGACCTGGGCGGTCAGTAATGGTTTCCGGTTTTCTCCGGACAAGACTGTGTGCGTTCACTTTTGCCGCCAACGAACACTGCACCCAGATCCTTGCCTGTATTTGGGGCAGGCGCAGATTCCTGTTGTCCCACAGGCACGTTTCCTGGGTCTGGTGTTCGATTCCAGGTTATCTTGGCTTCCACACTTGCGCCAACTTAAAGACAAGTCTTTGCGGGCACTTAACATCTTGCGGGTTCTGTCGGGTACTTCATGGGGTGCCGATCGCACTGCCATGTTGCGCCTCTACAGAGCCCTTGTCCGCAGCAAACTTGATTATGCGTGCATGGTGTATGGTTCGGCTAGTGACTCGACTCTCCAGATGTTGGACACTGTGCATCACAGTGGCCTGCGTGTGGCGACTGGGGCATTTCGAACTTCTCCAGTGGTCAGCCTCTATGCTGAGGCCTCGGAGCCACCTTTGCCATTCGTCGGCGGAAGCTGGCCATTCAGTATGCTGTGCGTTTACGTGCTGTGGAATCCAGTCCTGCTTGGTCCATGGTTTTTGGGCCAGACTTGCGAGTCGGTAGACGCAGGGTGGGTAAGGGTGATTTCCGCGGTAGGCTCCAGCAGTCCTGTCAGGAGATAGCCTTTGATATGCCCAGCGTCTTGAGGCTGGGGGGGATGCCAGTGGCCCCTTGGCTTGTCCCAAGTGGCATTTTCATTTTCGCTCTGGCGTCCCTCCCGAAGGGTTCCACTCTGCCAGCAAGGTACTTGCAGGAGTTCCGGCGGCTGTGTTCTCAGTACGCTGGTTATCAGCGGCTGTTTACTGATGGGTCGAAGTCAGACGCTGGCGTGGCTTGTGCTTGTGTTTGTAAGGGAGTGACGGTAGCCCATCGCCTTCCATCAGGCTATTCTGTGTTTTCTGCGGAGCTTTTGGCTCTCGGTTTGGCGGTGGAATGGATCCTTGGCCTTCAGGGCACGCATTTCATTATCTTTAGCGATTCCATGAGTGCCCTGGAGTCCTTGGCGACTTACAATCCACGGAACCCCTTGACACAACGTGTCCAAGCTTTGCTTTCCCGCTTGCCTAGCCAGCGGAAAACCGTGCTTTTCTGCTGGATCCCGGGCCATGTTGGGATAGGTGGAAATGAGCAAGCGGATTCTGCAGCAAAAGGGGCCCTTTCTGGCCCTCTCGGTAGGGATCTCAGGCTTGTTCCCTCGGACGCTTTTCCAACTCTGCGTCTGAGGTTACATGCTTTTTGGCAAGCCTCGTGGGATGGACAGGACGGTAATAAGTTACGGGCCATTAAAGGCACTGTCGAGGAGTGGCACTCGGCGTGTCGCCGCAGTCGCCGTGAGGAGGTTGTGTTGGCCCGTTTGCGAATTGGTCACACCCGACTTACTCACTGTTTCCTTTTGCGGGGGGTTGACCCTCCTGAATGTTCTTGGTTTCGACGGCCACTTACGGTCCGGCACTTACTTGTTGATTGTCGCCATCTTGATGGTGTTCGTCGTCGGTTCCACCTTCCGCATGACATTGCGCGTCAGTTGGGCGATAAGTCTGTCCTCCTGTCCGGTGTTTTTCAATTTTTGCAGGAGGTACAGATGTATGACAAGATTTAGATTAGGGGTTTGGATAACATCTCTGTAATGTGTGGTGCAGTGGCAACCCGGACCACTGCACTGTGACTGAGGTTGGCGCTAATGACCAAGTTGTCGACGCGCCATTAAGCCTCAATCCCCCCCCCTCGTACAGAGTCGTCTGAGTCGTCGAAGTCATTAGAGCCGTCACAAAAACATTCAGCTAAGTCGGCAAGTCGCAATGGTACTGTTATGAAGGGCCGCCAAGATGCTAAGTCGTTAAGACACCAAATCGACAAGTCGTCTAGATGCTAAGTCGTCAACTCGGCAAGACGCCAAGTCGGCATGTCACCAAAATACTAGTTCATCGAGTCGCCAAGACTCCGAGTCAGCAAATCGCCAGTTACAAGTCGTCAAGTCACCAGTTTCCATTTCGCCTATTTACCGTAACCCTTTAGATGACATTTCAAGATGCAACGACGCCTAGACACCAAGTCAAGAGTCGTCAAGTCACCAAGTCTTCCAGTCATTAAGTCGCGAAAAAGGACGACATTAGGTTCATGTCTTTTCGGATTTATCCTGAGTCGCCATCCATACCATTAATCACGCGGTGGTTAGTTGATGTTTGGGGTAATTAAATAGACTCACCTCCTACCCTTTTCTTAGACTTTATTCACTTTCAGGGCTCCAAGGTTGAATGCAGGGTAAAGGAAATCCCCTTTTGGGGGCGTTGACGGCACGATAGCGCCCGCACAGGGTCACTATCCCCGATTTTTCACCCCCTCGCCATCAGGAGTCTTGACTCGATACCCGAAGGGTTTAGGGCTACTGTTGTTGTGGCATGCTTGGTCTCACCTTGGGTTCACGGACTTTAAACTGATCCCGGGAGACGTTTGACTGACTGTCAAGTCAGTTCACCTGAACAACGTTCAGTGCATAGGAAATTTACCCATTGGCTGGGGGGGGGGGGGGGGGGGCGTGGACAGGCCAATCACTTTTGGCCCTCGACAACGTCGTGGTTTTTAGTGGTGGGCTCCGTGGAAAATATTTAATTTCCTTGTTAGTCTTTATAACGTATTTTTATCACGACCACCTTGAGCGTTAGTCGTTTTCTTGAGTGGTCCATAGTGGCTAGATTCAGACCGCCCAGTTTCTTAGTGGCTCTGTGGTTAGGTGCTGGTCTAACGTAGAGTATCTGGCTCGAAACAACGGTGGCTCTCTTGTCTTCAATCTTACATTTCCTTATCAATTCATAATGTTGTGTTGCCTTAGCAGTTCAGAAAGTTGCATTTCCTGAACAGTTCAAAATCTTGGATTTTCGGAACAGTTCAAATTCTTAACAGTTCATAATATTGTAGTTTCTTTTCCTAGTTGTTCTCAGTGCTGCATTTGCTCAGTTCACAATAAGTTGCATTATCGTAACGGTTTTCAATGTAAAAGTTCCTTAGCAGTTGACAATGTTGAATTTCCTTAGCAGTTCACACTGCTGCATTTTTTTTTATCAGTGTTGCAACCCCTCATTTCCGAAGCAATTCACAATGTTGCCTTTCCTTAGCATTTCGTAATGTTGCACTGTACGTATTTCCTTAACAGTTCTCTGTGCTCCATTTCTATAGAAGTTCACAATGCTAAATTCTCTTAGCCATTCCTAATGTTGCAGTTTTTTTTAGCAGTTCACAGAGTTACAGTTCTTTAGCAATTCATAGCCTTTCATTTCCTAAGCAGTTCACAATGTTGCACTTCCTTAGCTGCTCAGTGTAGCTTTTCCTTAGCAGTTTACAGAGTGGTATTTCCTTAGCAATTCTCAGTGCTGCATTTCCTTAGCAGTGAACAATGCTGAATTTCCTTACCAGTTCACAATGTTGCAGTTTTTTTTTAGCAGTTCATGTTTCCTAAGCAGTTCACAATGTTGCATTTCCTGAGCAGTTCTCAGGGCTGCATTTCCACACAGTTTACAATGCTGAGTTTCCTTAGCAGTTCATAATGTTGCAGCTTTTTAGCAGTGTTACAGTTTTTAGTGTTACAGTTCTTTAGCGGTTCACAACGGTTCGTTTCTTAGCAGTTCACAATGTTGCATTTTCTAACAGTTCTTAGTGCTGCATTTCCTTAGTAGCTCACAGTGTTGTATTTCCTTAGCAGCTCCAGTGTTGCTTTTCCTTAGCCATTCACAGTGTTGCATTTCTTTTGTAATTCACAATATTGTGTTTCCTTATCAGTTCACAATGTTTGCTCCATTGTGTGTTCTTTGGCTAGTTCACACTGTTGCAGCCCTCAGTGTATTTCCTTAGCAGTTCACAATGTTGCTTTTCCTTAGCAGTTTCTAATGTATTTCTTAAGCATTGCAATAATGTTGCATTTCCTTAGCAGTTCACAATGTTTGCTTTATTTTGTGTGTTCTTTTGCTAGTCGGTGTAAGAGTGTTATTGCTTGAATTTTGCTGTGTCATGCCAAAATAAAGCAACTTCAACTTTCCTGTCCAAGTAAAATAAAATTTTTATTTTCCAAGAATAAGGATGAACATTCCTATGGGGACACAAGAAAACCTGCAACAAATAAATAAAAATGCTCAGCTCTTCAACATTTTGATATTTCTCTCTTGTTGCGGCCTGTATCGCTGAACACCTGAAGGTTTTTTTTCCAACCAGTTGATCGTCAGTTCATGTTTCTTTCGCACGCGCTGCTCCAGCCTTCTCTGAGTGCCTCAAAACCCCTTTGCTTTTATTTTATTTTCTTAAATCGTCGATTCCTTTATTAAATATCCAACGTTAAAACCAGAAAACTTTTTTTTTATCCACTCCCGAGGCTTGATACCCCGAAAGTAGCTGCATTTAATTTTCATTCACGCGCGTGCTTGCTTTGTCGTCTAACAGAAGCCATGTACGCATCGTTCCCCGAGAGTATTCCGTTTTTTTCGCCACGTGCATACGTAATTGAATCGTTAAATTTTAAAGCCACCTTTTTTGACTCGTGGCGAAAATAGTTCTCCTCTAAACTTTCTCTTCCCATAAACAGCTTCGTGAGACCTTCCACTTGCGAGCAAAATGTCTGTCTCTTTCTGTCAGTAAACCTCACACTGTGATAACAAATTTGTCATCTAATATATATAACCTTTTTTTTGTTTGGAATGATGGAAAAATGAAATTTTAATTCGGTGGGAAAAAAAACCGCCGATCGCTCGAGACAATCTTTCAATCTTTTATTTTTTATTCGAGTTTATTGATCGGTCGGGCCGAACTATTCAGCAGACGTTCGTCTCTAAGAGGTCTGATTTATTTCGATTTATTTGTCTTTGTGGGTCTGAAATCTCCCGAAGCTTGGAACAATTCGTATTCGTATTCGTTGTATGATGTAGGCTTCAAAGAACGTGAAATCGGATTGTGAATATTTCATTTAACAATTTTGAGAATGTGTCAGCACCGAGGAGATCTATAAATCAACGAAGATTCTAAAAGTAAATAATTAAGAGATTTTATTGCTGAAAATTTTCAGTCACGAGTACAGGACAAGATTAAATCCGTTTTTTTTTTGGAAGCCACTACATTAGAAAAACATTTGTAAGGTGTCATAACCCACTATGGAAAAATTTTGATGGTATGCGCAATAGTAAGTTTTATATTCCTACAAAGTGTTACAAACTTCCTGAAAAATTTTACAAACTTGAAAAGTTTACCCAATTGAAAAAAAGATGTTTGGAGGTTAGTTGCGCTTCTAGCTGTAGCCACGATGCCAGAAGGCGAGAGGGAAAATGGGGAATTCACAAGATTTTTACGTAACACAATCGACATGAACACGAGGCATCAAAGAGCCCTTGTCTTCCCGAAAATGTAAGGGATGGCTGATGTCAGGATCGATCCAGGAACCTCTTTACTTGCCAATGAGACAGTCGTGCTAAAAATCAGGATATCCTGCTTGTTAAAATTAGAACTGTTAGCTAAGCTCGTTGACTTCATTAATACTGTAGATAGAACTTAATGCAATATTGTCCGTGATTTTTAATTGTACGTAACTTTAAACCTTATTTTTAATTTTAGTGGTTACTTTTTTGTTTTATTTTATACTAGACGAAGCCCGTGCTACGCACGGGGCCGGTCATGAATTAAGTTTACAGATGCTTCCCCCCCCCCCTTCCCGGTCCCACTCCCAACCCCCTCACTCCCACTCCCCACTCCCACTCCCAACTCCCCACTCCCATTTCCTACTCCACCTCCCATTTTCACACACCGTAGCTTAGTTTGATTTAAAACTCGACGCATTTAGCTGGTTTAAACATGGATTCTTTCACGATTATTTATTGAGGCCCTGGCCCGTAGCCGTACACCCCTACTAATATATAAACTACACACACCACTCACTTAACCTACGCACTACAACAATGGATGGATGGATGGATGGATGGATTCTTTCATTTTACCCATCAACAATCAACGGTTTGGACGATAGTTTTCAATCGCCAGGAATTGTTAGCCACCGTAGCAAAGACATTACACGTACACGAAAACAATGAGAAGCGATTAAAGTGATTGTTGTCCTTCCGGTTTTCCTTTAACTTTCCTTTACCTTTTATCAGCTCAGCCGGGATCCAGAATTATTATGTAGATTTACATGCCAAATGATTATTGTATCGCACATCTTTAATTGTATCTGTATTCCTTGTACGAAATTTCAATCGATACAAAATTTCATAAAATTTTGACTTGCCATTTTTATAGCTGCCTATCATTGTAACACTTCATATTTTAACTTTTAACTGACTACTGATTTGTACGGGATATACAATGCCGTTATGTGTAATAAGGTTCAAAACCGAATTGTCAGAATAATTTTGTTCAAACACAACGTCACCACTGGTTTCCGCTATATCAACAGCTAGGTATTCTGCCAACCCGCCATATGACACATCTACAAAACCCTTATTCATTTACGTAAAAAAGTTACTCATTTTTCCACACGTCTTGTAACGGAATACCACATTAGGAATGAATCCTGTTTTTACATCGTACAATCAAAAGTTGCTAAGAAAAGTGTCCACAAATGCAGCTATCTGGGTAGTAAGCTCCCAAAGTCTTTACCTACCGAAATTAAATTTATTACAGATAATTAAAACGTTATTACTCGGTGAAATCGTTAAGAAAAACATTTAAGTGGTTTTTAGATCAAACACTGTAAGCTTAGCAAGATACGATTGTTCATAATTTTGAGTTAATTAATACAGAATCCCTGCTCGTCACGCCAAAACAGGCTAGTAAAATTTTCGACCATTATATCGGTCATCATCAAAACAACACTAAAATAAAGAATACAATAGATGACACATCATCATGAGCCCTCCACGCATTTAAAAATTTTGATATTTTTTTACTAAAATCCTAAGGAGTACTCCCACACCAAGTTAAAACGTCGGCTATCTTATGAAGAACTCTTAAGGTGGAGATTGGACAAGTTTATTTTGTTTATAATGTACCCATTTCACAACATGGCTGACGTTTTAACTTGGATGTGGTGAGTATTCCTTAGAATTTAAATAAAAAAAAAGGTCGACTTTTTTACTTGTGAGATGCGTGGAGGGCTAATTTAAGTTTGTTGTCTTGTATATTTTTGTACTGATGATCACCAGTATAAAGATCGAAGATTTTACTAGACTATTGTTAATGCTGCAGTGTTTTGCCGTGACAAGCAGTGATTTTCTCTTAACGTCTTTGCTTGATTTAGCGTCATTTGGAGACAACGATGAAATTTTCTTTTTTTTGCAGTAGTTAACCTTTGTGTCCTAGGTAGTCCTTTGTGTCAAATAAAGAAGAAATCACAAGGTAAAGGGTAAACGAAGCAAGCAGTCTGCATTAAAGACTGGCCTTGTGAGGATACACAATACGCTAATCTGAGAAAGAAAGAAAAGACAACTGCCCCGACTGGGACTCGAACCCAGGACTTCCCGTTTACTAGCCGGGCGGTCTAACCACTGCGCTACCGGGTCGGATACTGGCTTCAGGCTCCAGCAAAACATTATTACTTGCATTATTTCTAGTGTGGAGGCCAAGAAGCAACGTTGCTTTCCCGCCTTGTGTATGTTTGTGGCCCTTAGGTTATAACTGAGAAAGACTGAACAGCTACTTAACTCGACTGGAGCCTGAAGCCAGTATCCGCCCCGGTAGTGCAGTGGTTAGAGCGCCCGGCTAATAAGTGGGAATTCGTGGGTTGGAGTCCCAGTCTGGGGCAGTTGTCTTTTCTTTCTTTCTCAGATTAGTGCATCGTGTATATCCTCACAAGGCCAGTCTTTAATGTAGACTAATGCTTGCTTCTATTATCCTGTGTCCTTAGTGCTACTCGGCCTACTTTTTTTCCTCCTGCTGTTTTTCTCACAGGACATAGTTTTACTAAAGTTGAAAAAAAAACCAATTATGACCGTTTTAGCAACCTTGAGTGGTGGCTAAACTACTGCTTGAATGCGTTAATTTTACAGTTTGCATGTATCAAGGCCAACAACTTGAAATTGTATTTTTTTTAAAGCTCAAGCCTTGACTAATGTTTAGAAGGTACAGCAGAAGCTGTGAACATGGCGAGTTGGATTTAGTATTGTAAGTTTTTATTTTATTTTATTTTTTAAATGTAGGTCATCAGAAGCAATGTAATTAATGTGTAGATGAACCAGCTCAATTTTAAACAAAAAATCGTCAAGTAAAGGGAGGGGCAAACCCAGGGATTCGATCGGGAAACTTCCGATCATAACAGGCGCCAAGTAAATGCCTAGAATAGATCCCATACTTACTGAAAAACTTTAATCCGTAAAAAAAAAGCACTAAAATGTAGTTTACATAAAAGAAACGCCATTAAGTGGACAGAGATTTTTTTTTTCCAAAAACTATCTCAGGACTAAGAGATTTTTCATATTCTGAACGTCTAAAAATAGTTCACCGTGATACATAAGAGCTTCGACGTCTAAAACCGGATTCTGCATATCTATTACCAGTTGAACTGCCGATCATTTGACCGACAAACGTATAGTATAACCCATGGTCACATCCTCAAATTGGTTCTCCTAATGTGTAGAATGACTGTAGGAAGTATTATTCTCCCATCAAGTTGTTCTCGCTTGAAATTCCGTAAGTGAGGAAGTTGTGTTCTTATTCGGTTGCTTTTTTTAAAAAAGTACTTAGACCAAATGAACCTACATCCACACTTGACGCGACCAGAGAGAGCACTGGTCTTTTTGACCAAATTCAAAACATTTGCAGTGCGTTTTAACCTGTAAATTGAGTGAGTCGTAAGTGGTTGGTGAACAACCCATTCTCATCTCTTGTGTCTTCTTGAGGACAAGGAAAATTATTTATTATCTGTTATACATTTCGCTTAGGAGCAGACTTAATGATGATGGTGAGGGATCATGACGTCCGGCCAGAAGCGAGTAGGCGAGCAGCATTTGCATTCCAGCGCGGGGAGAGGGGGGGGGTGGCAGGTTGCGGTGGAGGGCGTGAGGAGGTGACTGTTTGCTAGAACGGCGTATGTTACGTCGGGGCCAGCTAGTTATTATTATAAAACATGAACACGACGTTTCGGGGATACTAGTACCCCGTTCTCAAGTGTAAAACATCAGCTTAATGATCGTTGCTTAATTTTAATTTGAATAAAAAAATATTAAAAAAATACGGACGCAAACCTATTTACGTTGTCTTTTGAACGTATGTCTCAGACTGCCTGTGTGGCGATCGAACCCACGACCTTTGAAATCAAAGGCCGAGGTTCTACTGCTGAGCCATACTGACAAGGTCGTGGGTTCGATTCCTCGCTCAGGCAGTCGTTCATATAAGTACAAAAGGCAACGTAAATAAGTTTGCATCCGTATTTATTGAAGCCATCTCGAGCCCACTGGCTCTCCGTCCTGTTTAATTTAATTTTAAAAGTCAGAAAAGCACCTAAAGATTCCTGCGTAAAACAGATCATTATAGTGTCCGCGGCCTATCTTGAGTTCTCCGTAGAACGAACACCGATAATCGATTGTACGTTTTCAGTAGCAGAGTGCCTTGTTGATATCCAAGATGGTTACAAAAACAATGGCGGCCATCGATTAAAGCCACCCCATCCAGGAAGACGTAGCCGCTCACAAAATACTTGCAGGACTCAAGATGCACCGCGCAGACAATAACAGGGAAACTACTTCGCCCTGCAAATGCATGCAAGAAGTGAGGGTGCACCTGCGTTCGATTGCACACTTCAAGCACACTAACAGGTACATACACAGCGTCTGAAAGTTTTATCCTCACTGCTCTACTGTATTTTCAGGGTGAAGTGAGGTCGCTTCGTCGAACGCTGTTTGCTAGTCAACCGTTATTTATTTGCGATTAGTTTCAAGTTCCTACTAATGAGTGTGGTTATACAGAAAAAGTTAAATACATTTTAAATAGCAACAAGGTTAAAGAAAACAGTATAACATTGATTTTAAACATTGCTACAACATGATTGTCATTTCTTGCTATTTCCAAAATTTGCTATTTTCGCACACAGAACAGCTTCTGGCAATGATTGGGCGACGAAAGAATAAATAGCTGCTTGCTGCGAGAATTCAAATTCCGACGTGGCGTCCATTTCTGGGTTATCGAATCGAAAACAAACCATCGAATGCCGGCGTACAGAAATCTGTCTTCCGTCTTGTTCTGCAGCAAAAATTGTTTAATTGTCGCGAGGCACGAGGAGAGGATCTGCGTCCATGTAGTGGCTGCGTATAGGTAACCCGTAAGCCGCATTCTCCGGAAAAGGCGAGAAGCAGCCAGCAGATTTAGTATTAAAAGCCAGTGAGCGAGAAAATTGTCGGTGCGTAAACCAGCCCTTAAAGCTAGTGAGCGAGAAAACTTACGTTGCGAGTGGTAGCATAAACGCGCCCTAAGAGGAGAACATAGTAGTGAGTGTTGGTGAAATCCATTCAACGAACGGGCCACTGACTAGGTCCACGAAACCCACTGATCACGTCATGAAGTAACAACACGACCATTTAATTTTCGGCATCACAGACAAAATCGGTGTTGATCACAATCAAGCAAGTAAATTTGTCTTTCAAAATTTGTCTTTTAATTGTTTTATGTCTTTTATTGTGACCAAGACACACATTTCAGTTGAAATGCCGGAAATTAAATACTCGTGTTGCTTGTTACTTCATGACCAGTGGGTTTTATCGGCAGTCGGTCCCTTCGTTCGAAGGTGAACTAGGTTCCCTATTACATTATCTGTTCTGTCCAGGAATGTTTAGCTTCTTTTTTTGACTTATAAAATTTAAAATTGTGTAAAGTTTGACATTTCTGTCTTTTCCTGTATAGGATATTTGTGTAGGTGATGTTTTACATTTAAAAACGGTGTGCTAGTATCCCCGAAAGTTCGTGTTCTTGTTTTCCAATGCACTTAATGGCTTTGTTTTTATGTGTACTAGAAGTCTTTGGTAACGTCTCGCATACCCTGGTCTGGTTTTTCATTTACCGATCACATCAGATTACCGCAAAAGGATCGTAGTAAGAAGCGTATCAATATTTCTCCTTGTTCCAAATAGAGTCACAGTACAGCATCGTGTATCGTATAGTATCCCTTGCTACGAATGCGTTTTAAAATCCATGGCCAGAAGACATTCTTTTCTAATCGAAGATTATATTTTTCTGTAGCAATTGGCGTGTTTGTTCGTTGTCACCAATTGCTACAGCAAAATATAATCTTCGATTAGAAAAGAATGTCTTCTGGCCATGGATTTTAGAACGTATTCGTAGTAAGAGATACTATACGATACGCGATGCTGTACGTGACTAAGTCTCTATGACTGTTTGGAACAAGGAGAAATATTGATACGCTCCTTAAGAGCAGTGCCATCTGAGATTTCATTCCTGTTGACCTTGTTTCAGAGTTTATACTTTTATTACCACTGTCCAACACTTAGCTAAATTGCAAGGAAACAGGTCACTTTAAGGGGGCACCTACCCTAAAAATATTCCTCCCCCCGCAATTTTTTTCCTAAGGTATTCTGGTGCAGTAAGATGTCCCCTTCATGGGACAACGGTTTTTTTTTATTAACCGAGACCTGTTACTGCTAAAAACAATTTTTCTGGGGGTGTAGGTAGCATTGCATGAGTTTATAAGTTTAACGTTTAAACTCGATTTTCTTGGACCGCGAGTATTGCAGGCGGTCAATCACTAAAAATATCACTTTACAAGAATTAATTGAGATGATGACTTGAAATTTTTTACACAAGTTCCCAGATGTGGTAACTATATAGTTTACTTTATAGTAAAGTAAACTAAAATCATACTTTTACACACTTCCGGTGTAGGTTTAAAAAAATCCCAAAATTTGGGCTATATAAGTTTACGCTATATGGAAATTGTGATTCCATTATAAAATATAAAAAATTGTAGTAGCAAAATTATCTTAGTCCACATGGTAGTCCTATGTATACAAATGATTTAGAGCCCAATCTCATTCATGTCCACCAATTTTTGCCAAAGTTATCAAAGTAGGAGTATAAAAGTGTAATAAAATGTGCCAACATGTACCGGTTCGGCACTCCCACAATTCAAAACTTTAAATATGCTCTAGAATCGTATTTCAACACACTTTAGTGTAAAAACAAATATGATTCTGGGACAATTACACTAAAAGAAAAAAATTCCAAAGTTACGCCTCATTTTAGGGAAGGTGCCCCCTTAAGAAACTGCTCAATTTAGGGCGCCCACGCACTGAGTGGCTAGGTTGCACGTCCACTGGTTGTGGCGGCGAAAAAACACAGCGACGCGTCGCGCGGCTACGTCTGTTCTTCATTGATAATTCTCGATCATGTGGTGAAAAATGAACCCGGAGCAAGTATACGATCGTCCTGCACGCCGCCCGGGATCACAGTGGTCGCGGCGACAGGCTGGGCGCTGCGGCCAAGTGCGCGTTGCTACATACACCGTAAGCATTCTCGATGGACGCAGTGACCTGGTCGCTGTGTGCGCGGTGGTCCTTAACCGCCATAGTAATTACAAATTATTATAATTTATGTACGTAATGATTAGTTGCGTTATGCCCATCAGCAACGCACAAATTAACGTTCGGTTTGTTTGTTGGTGTTGTTGCGTGCCCGGCCACCGTGCTTGTGTCTTGCGTCTCTTTCCTATTGTCCTTTTCCTTATCCTCGTATCTCCGCCAGCAACCCGATCAAACAATTTCTTCCCTGACATCAATATTCCGGGCGTCATGCCTCTATATACCTCGCATGTGCGAGCTTTGAGTTCCCGGGGATCAATAAATAGACTTTGTGACCCGGGGTAAAAAAAAAAGGAAGGCCTGCGGATGTGCATGCGCGCGGAAAATGAAATACGGCCGTCTCGAGTGTTCCGAACGCTGCAAAGAGGATTTCATTCTTTTGAAATGAAAGACGAGAATGAATAATCATTGATTTCATTTTTAAGGTTTCAAGTATTAGACGGGCTTTAGGAGTTTAGGGTGAGACCCGACTTATGTGTGGGTGCCGAGCAGGTATATGGGTTGCAGAGACCTCTTCGGCTCTTTGTGCGAATGGCCGCAAAGGGACTTTTCTTGCAAATGGAACGTGAACCAATTTTGATAGACTGTCTTCGATGTTCTTCACGTCTTATTAGATTCATTACGTGAATTATAGAGTGTAAAATTCTCTGTACCTACATGAGAATATTTTGAATCGCCCATGCAGTACAACGTAACTGATTAAAAGCAGTCTTTAGAGCAGTGTTTCTCAAACTGTGGGTCGCGACGCCAGTGGGGTCGTGAAGAAGTAACACTGGGGTCGAGAATAGGTTCTCATTACCAGTAACTGAAAAGCTGCAGTTGAGGAATGATTCGTCATCATTTTCTTTTTCGAGAATTTGTTACTTCAGACGAATTTGAAGCGTCTGTTGCCGAGTTACAAAACGATCCATTTTTATCAGCATCCAAACGGCACATCTGAGTTTATATCGGGGCTAACAGTCGTGATGATGATACCATCTAGGTAGGGAAAACATGTGTAATTTCTAGACTGGAGTACAGGAATAATTCAGACAAGACGAACATAACGAAACGCACAGTGTTATTATTTTTTTTTTAATATTGCTTTCTCAATTTAAAAATTCAAATCGAGGTAAGTAATTTTTTTTTACTCATTGAACTATCTTCAGACTCAACATTGAAAATCATTTCAAATAAAAAGTACTGTACGAATGCTGGGTTCTTTGGTACAAACAAGAGTACAATGATTTGTCACGGCGTGCCATTCAAGCACTTGTCCCATTTGATTCGTCTTATATACTTGCAAGAAGAAGAAGAAGCAACGTGGTTTTCCTATTTAGTGGCACTGAAGACAAAGGTTTGTAACCGACAGATGGTTGTGGAAAATGAGCTAAGATTTTTAATTAACAAAATATTGTACCAAATTTGAAGCAGTTGTGCTCAGACAAAAAAAAAATGAGTAAACTTTTTTGTAACCCATATATAATCAGAAAGCATAAAATATTTGTATTACCGATATGGATGGGTCATGACCCTTCTCAGTGGTGAAATTTTGGAAAATGGGGTCGCGGTTAAAAAAAGTTCGAGAAACGCTGCTTTAGAGCAAAGGTGCCAGGTTTACGTCCCTCGTAAAAGTAATCGTACAACAAAGCCATAAGGGTAAATTGACCTATACCATGTTTTCCCAATAGATAGTAGACCTCCGAAGTAACAAGCGTTGTGGTCCGAACCGAGATCACTCAAGCTTGAAGGGGGATTGCCACCACACGACAAGCAGCGGCATCTATAGCCATTTGCCGTTATCTATTCTGTCTAACCATTACTTTCAACAGGCGAAGGAACACACAAATAAATTTCTCTTTACACAACAAACCAGCCACGTGCCTCCTTAATTATTGAGCGGAAAGTTGGTGTGGCGACGTACACCAGGAAGGAAGCAGTACAGTTAAGCCTAACGACTGCACGGGCACTCTTTTCTATACATCGACCGTTTTGAAATGCAGATTTTGAACGGCTAGATGGGCGCCATCTACTGACAGCGATAACGTTAACCGTGACCGCTTGTTCACTGGTGCGCTTGGACGCACCAACTTTACATTCAGTAATTAAGGAGGCACGCGGCTAGTTTATTCTGTAAAAAAGAAATTTCTTTCGGCACTCCTTCGCTTGTTGAAATCAAGCGCTACATAGAACTGAATAATGGTAGACGGTGTGTGAATAGGCACCTTTAAGTGGCACTCACCAATGTGTATACTCGCCGTTATATAGTTTGTTTGACTTAGCTTTTGCGGATTTAGTGCATCAGATGACGAAGTGAAAAGAACTACGAAATGTTGTACCCTTTTGTAGTTAAACGGGACAGAAAGCCAATGGGCTCGAAATTGGTTAACTAAATACGGACGTGAACCTATTTACGTTGCCTTGTGGACTTATATGTCAGATTGCCTGAGCGGGGAATCTAACCCACGACCTCTGAAATCAAAGGCCAAGGTCCTACCGCTGAGCCAGACTGATACGACCGTGTATGTTTGTATGTTTGTGTACTGCTTGGCTTTTAAACTATTTCTCATAAATTGGACAAAAAGTGTTTTGTTTTTTTAGGACTACGAAATGCACTCCCACATCATCGGTTTGACCGTTGTTTTTTTATCACAGTTTTTATGCAGTGCCCCTTGTAGCTAGCTCAACGACCAACTCCATGTTCGTAGCTCCGTATCGAATATGGCCTTATTGCTACTGATCTATATTTTCAAATAAAAAGAGAAAAAAAACCGACTGTTCTACTTCCCCTTCCCCCCCCCCCTTCCAAAAAATCTGAAAAATGCAAGTTGTTTAAACTACCGTTAAGTTTAAAGACGGAAAAGCCAAAGGCTCAATAAGAGTTAAATAAATACAGATGCAAAACTATTTACTTTGCCTTTTGGACTTACATGTCAGGCTGCCTGAGCAGGGAATCGAACCAACGGCCGTTGAGACCAAAGGCCGATGTCCTACCGCTGCGCCATACTAACACGGCCTTAAAAAGGAAACGTGATCCATAGGATTCATTTAAACCTCCAATAGGCCGTGTCAGTATGGCTCAGCAGTAAGGACCTCGGCCTTTGGTTTCAAAGGTCATGGGTTCGATTCCCCGCTCAGGCAGTCTGACAGAAGTCCAAAAGGTAACGTAAATAGGTTTGCATGTGTATTTATTTACCGTGAAGTTCTCACAGTTGGGTAAAAAGTGTAAAAAAAAGAAAAGTGGTACCAAATCCTCTTTTCTATAAAACTGTGCGTGCAAGGAATTTCCTCCATGGCCCTGTATGCTCCCCAGAGGGGAAAGCTCAGGGAACCTATTATTGCTTCTACCGTCTGTCTGCTTTTTTTTCTTCCCCGTGATTCACTGTCTTTAATTTTTTATGCAGTCGCATGATGGCGATTGGTAACCCATTCAAGCCGGAAGTCATGGTCGGCTCTCGGATTTTGAAACAGAACAGTTCATTCGAGGAAGATGATGACGTACATTGATGACAAATGGCGTAACTAAGGTTCTGTACTGAGGAGGCAACACTAGGTATTTAGCCGAATGGTGTAGAGGGAGAACCGAATAAGAGCCTCGGAAGCTGATGCATTTCTTTGCTATTTTCCGGCATTTTCTGGCCTTGTAAAGTGCCGTTGGAAACATTGTATAAAACCAGTTTTGCTGAATGCATTATACACATAAAACAATTTTGTAATGTAAATCTTTCAGTTTTTCATACTAGCTACTTATTTTTTAAACACTGATACTTTGTTAGAAATGTTGGGAATTTTAAGCAAAATATGGAGTTAGTAATTCTTACTATTTATATTTACTGATTATCGTATTTCTCCATTTGTTACCTGGTTACTTTAGTGATTTAAAGGAGAAAGAGTAGAAGTTTAAATTAGCTAAGATGAAAGTTGCGTCTTTGACCTCAAAATGCAGCCATCTGACAGTAAATAATTTTTCAGCTATGGAAAAAGTGACTCGGCCAATATGCCGAATAAGCTTTCAAAATCTCACAGAGGGGGCGAATCGCCCCTTCGCCGCCCCCCCACTAGTTACGCCACTGGATAGGAGACAATTTGACCGAAGAATTGTACTGAACAAATAAGCACACACAAAATGGAGACGAGCGTGGTTAGTAGTATGTGTGTGGATGTGTATTTATATAATTTTCATTAATTCCAAAAACGTTAAATTATGATAGAGATATTAAGCATATAAATTTTCGTTTTAATATGAAAATTTAAAAGGAAAATGCGGTAATGCAAGGTTTTTAGCAACCTTACAGTTCCGCAGTAAGTGTTGCTCTTGTTTGGAGCCCTTTTTTGTCAGTTTTTTTTGTCAACAATCCTCCTATGTTTGGGTTTCCGGTATTTTCTTGTTTCCTTTATTTTTTTTCCTTCGTGTGGTCTTCCATCATGATGGACGTGTTGTGATGTATGTCTCTTGAATATTTTTCTATTGTACTTCTTTCTACTTGGGGCCGGCGCCATTTTTACCTTCAATTTATGGAGAACATTTGCACCTATCATGTTTGACGATACGATCATGGGATAACGTAAATATGTGTTAAAGGTACACCCGGCCTGCCTTATAACAGCCACGCGTGGATCGCCAGCCGCCGCCATCCACGCATTTATCAGCGCTAAGGTCGGCTAGGGTGTAGCTGCGTTCCTCGCAGCGAGGAACGTAGCTGTTGTCTGTTGGCTTTGGGAATAGTACACGAAACAGCATCATGTTAAACATTGTGTCGTCACAAACCGGAATGATTCTCGTATTTTAACATCACAATTTATAATCTTCTAGGCTAGTGTCTTATAATTTTGCCTCGGCGATCTATTGGAATAATTCATTTTAATTTTTACCGCATTAGTCTTTTAGATTTTTGATCTCATGGTAATAGAAAATTAGTACACGCACACACTGAGATGAAACGGCATGATTATCGTAAGTGCACAAAGGATCATATACTGCGGGACGCAGTAAATAAAGTTAACAATTATTCAACAGAAAACCTTTATAGACGCCACATTTTAAAACGGATTTTTACCGAGGGATTGACTAACGGTAAGTAAATAGACCTTTGGGGCCGTACTTGACGTGGTGGATCGAGAAAAATGAAGCTGGGAGGTACATCCCTTTAAAATATAAACGTTATTACTTCTTTTTTACTTTTCCCGCCTTTTATTTGTAGAATTGTTATAGAGGCCAATCTGAATGATAACTTTGCAGCGTTTGAGCAACATGTCTAGTTACCTCAGTTGATATTGTTTCTCAACGCAAGCTCGGCCCTGAAGCTTGCCTTGTAAAGTTCTTCATACTTCATTAAATATGAACGAATGCTTCGAATAGTATATTTTACTATTTCTTAATATTTCCTCACGACCCACCCACGGCATCAGGGAAATCGCGATTTTGGTGTGAGGGCACGTTTAAGCAACCACTCGCTTTTGCATTCTCGTAGCTAGAAGCTAGAAATCACCTCAAATTCTAACATGGCCGCGGTTTTATGTCTGCCGCCTCGCAACGAAAACAGCAAATAACGTGAGTTCAGAAGCGTTTGGGAAAATTGTTTCGTCATGAGGAATTCTTTATATTATTGGCACGGATTATAAGACTGCAAGTATTTATTCAAACGATGTCGGATTTAGCTAATCCATTTAGCGTTGTTACCATGGCAATGTTACCTTCACCATCGCGATTGAGTTCTAGCTGCGAGAATGCAAATGCGAGTTTATGCGAGAATGCAAATGCGAGTCGCTGCGTAAACGCGCCCTAAGGGTTGGAGATTTACCTACACCAGGCTACTTCTTCCTCATTATGCGTGGCCCCTAGTGTCCAAACTGCTCCTCTTAGTTATAAAGGAAAATAGTCAAATAGCCAAATAGCGAAAATCATCCACTAGAAATAACATAGTACAGTAAGCCACCTTTTCGCACTCACCTTTTGTCGGAGTAGCACGACCCGGATTCGAACTGGTAATCCAATTCGTCCCCAGATCACTCACCTAGTGCCTTTACCGTAAACGTAAGTGCATATAGGTGACTTACTGCACTAGATTCCTCGTAAAATGAAACTGTTCTAGTGCTAGAGAAGTTACTTCCAGGAATCCTTCTTCCCGGCTACCGTTCGTGCTTGGAAATGTTTGCCTGCTGATTTAGTGCTTCTGCAATCGGTTAAGCAATTTACGTCAGCTTTGAGGGCTTCCCGTGATGCCCCGGAATGCTCCCACTCAAGTCTATAATAATAAAGTGAAAGCAAGCCAAAATGGTGCACAAAAAATACACAAAAAGCGACGTTTCGGGTCGGAATACTACCCGTTTTCAAGCACACTACACGCAAAAAGCGAGCGTCAAAACATAAATACAACAACAGCAAGCATACTCCCAACAGCAAACATCAGTAAAATAAAAATAATAGTAAAAAGGACCTAAGTCGGGTTAAAGCCGACAATAGGGAACCTGACCTTCCACTGCTGAAAGGTCACTGCTGAAAGGTCACTGCTGAAAGGTCACTGCTGAAAGATCACTGCTGAAAGGTCACTGCAGAAAGGTCACTGCTGAAAGGTCACTGCTTTCTGCAGTGGAAGGTCAGGTTCCCTATTGTCGGCTTTAACCCGACTTAGGTCCTTATTACTATTATTTTTATTTTACTGATATTTACTGTTGGGGGGGGGGGGGATGCTGGCTGTTGTTGTATTATTTATGTTTTGACGCTCGCTTTTTGTGTGTAGTGTGCGTGTGTGTTACTGTATTGGTGCTTTTATCGTTGTGTACCCACTCAAGTCTAACTAAATTCATTCTGATCTTGCATAACCTGGCACATTTTTTTCCTGTTTTTACTGTGGACTTTTGCCATAGTTCCTGTCATGGGTGGGGCAAATTTTTTTTAACTTGTACTTACACTTTTCTTCTTTCCTTTATATAATTTACCGGGATTTGCGTATATTTATTTAATCTGCTCCATCTGGTTTGTATTTAGGGGCTTTACACTGCCAACATGACTTAATTTCTGTTTAAGGACGTCCAAGTAGCTTCCTTTTTGTGGCTGACATGTGCGTGCGTGTGCGTCTTTACCAAGAAACTGCATTACCCGAACGAACCCCCCAGGGTGCTACTCGATTCCATGAATTTAATTCCGATTGAAAGCCCCAGAAAGTCGTTTCATGGATTTTGTTTTATTTATTTATTTACTTAGATTCTTTTATTATTTTTTTTCCAAGAAGTTTAATTAGCAGCACTCCCGTAGGTGGTGGTTGTTTTCAACTCGAAAAAATAACTGCGTATTCTTTCAAATGAGTACCAAGTAACGAAAACGAAGAAATGAAAAAGATGTTTGCGCTTGATCCAGGTCTTTCCACAGATGGAAACGTGAACGAGGTGTAAGGAAGGAAACATAAGGAAGTTAGGACTCACAGCAAGTAAGCAAGTAAATACGTAAAGGAAGCAGTGCCGTAATTAGGGGTAATGCAATAGGTGCAAGCAGGGATGGGCACAATTCCATTTTAATGGATTTGAGTCAATTACCTATACATCAAGTGAACAGCAAGTCGAGTCAAATCCATTTCTATCTAAATACCGTTGATAGGCAATTCCATTCTAGATCAATTTCAATTCAAATTCACGAGTTGGAGTCAATTCCAACCAAGTCGCTGCAATGTTTCAATGCAATTAACATCATTGTAACGTTCTGTATCTGCTATTTCAAGTAATTTCCAATCAATTACTTATCGTTTCTCATTCTGACAATTCAATTCCAATTCACTAACTTGCTGTTGATCCAGAATTATTCAAGGCAGTTCCCGGTGGAATCAGGATATATTTTTACCAATTCCGTTCAATTCAGCTTACGTCCAGGATAATTTCAGTTAAAATTCTGATGACAAAAATTTAAGGTATTGCTGAAAATTTAGACGATTTTGGTGAGTTTTGGGGCTGAAATTGGGTAAATTGATTTGAATTTAGTGAAATTGGCCTACATATAGGTTGAATCAAATCGACTCAAAACAAGGCAAATCAATTCTAGGCAATGCCAATCCAGTGGATGATTTGGCCAAGTCAAGTCAACCAGAGTGCCACATAGGCTGAATTGATGGTCATCAAGTCAACTTTTACCAAGTCAGTTTATAAATGAGCAAATACCCAAGTCAAGTCCAAATTAAGTCAAGTGTAACTGAAGATTAATAAAGTCAATTCCATGAATTAATACCCAGGAATTGTCCCACATACAATCAATTCCACCAAGTCCACTAAATTGGAGTCAATTGGAGTCAATTAACTCCAGGTCTAGAATTGACTTGAACCCATCAGTGGGTCCAAGGCACCCGGGTCCAGGAGGTAGGGGCACAAATTTCACCAGTTGGGTTCCCCAATAACACAAAATTCATGACATTTTAGGTGGGGATGGGAGTCACTTTGCCCCTAAATTTATTTGCTTGTGGAGGACGGGGAAGGGGAGGGGGCACCATTTTGTCCTTGCACCCCTCCATTGAAAAAGTTAGCTGTGGCAAACTGAAAGGAAGTAAATGTAAAGTTTGCCGAGTTGCTCCCATAGGAGCAAAGAGATGGAGGCCCCACTCTGCCTGTCGTCTGGAAGTTGTGCAGAGCCAAATAACGGCTCTGTGCTCTTTTATCAACTTGGCTGCAAAGAAACCTAGATGGCAGCACAATATACAGAACTAGTTGTGTCCGTGCGCATGCTGCGCACCACCCCCCTACCCACCACCCGCACATCCCTGCTCCCCCTTCCTTTACCGCACCCCGTTGCATCCCGTTCCTGCACTCCCATAGTGTAGGTTCTGAATATCTCTCCTCCTCCCTCTGGCACCGCAGATGTTTGGTCTTTGGTTTTAAATTTATCAAACGGAAGACCGAACATGTGAATGGCTGCCACATATACCCTCCCCCCCACAATTACTTTAACACCCACACTCCTGCCCCCTCCCGGATACGCATACGTGTTCCCCCATACACACTTGCCACCACCTCCTCCCCGAAAACGTGGCACCGTGACATTCCCCCTTTGGTGCAGCCCCAGAAAAGTCGCTGGCGTGTGTATGACTGAAGGCCCAAAAAAAAAACTATCACTGAGAAATCCAGCTTTCAGTAAATAAGTAATCCCATGTTTAAGTTAATCCTAAGAAACAATTCACTTCGGTACCGCGCATTGCCCCCCAACACACACTTGCCCTGGCCCCCTCTTCCCCACCCCCGAATATGCTGCCCTGTGGCATTTCCCCTTTGGTGCAGCCCCGGAAAAGTCGCATGCGTATGTTTTACTGAAGGCTAAAAAAAGCCCTATCACTGAGAAATCCAGCATTCAGAAAGCAAGTAACTCTATGTCTAAGTTAGTCCTTTGAAACAATTCACCTCGGTACCGTGCATTGCGAAATTGTTGCAAGCAACGATAGTTGCCGCCCACTTAAAAACAATTCAATTTCTTTCTGGAAGGAGCATTTAAGAAATAAATGCGCCTTTCCATCGTATCAGGCTGCCCATTAGGGGCCTCGAAATTAAGAACCAATCGTCGTTTGGTTTAAAGTTGTATGGTTTAGTAGACACGGATTGTTTTTTTTTTTAGCTCAAACGCCGACAATGGCACATTTCACGCAACTAAAACTTTGTTACCACTTTGGTTCCACAACAATCGCCAAAATATGATCCAAAAAACAGTGCAGCAGGTCTGGTAAGTGGCGTCATCTCTTCGAAGACGTTGGAAAAGTGTCCCAACCAGAATTTAAACGCGAATCCCATCAACAGATGGCACTACAGGGTGAGGTTCTTGATTGGACGACGGAATGGCGAGGCCGGTGCACTCAGATGCTACTGCGTATTATATATGTTGATGGTGGTGACGATGTTAATACCACCTGCTGTATTAGGGCTAATTCTTAGAGTGCACACAGTGTGGTAGTGATGGGTAGCTAAGCCAATATGCAGCACTCACCCCTAAAGGATAAGGAAGATGAGTGCGATCACTTTACTACATGCACATTGCACACATCAATATACAGGTGCACTCTGTTAGGAAAGTGCAATAAAAGTAACATCCCTATAACAGGTCACTCCCTTAAACATTTCCTAGACAGATTTTTTATAACAACAACCATCAATAAAATGTAAAGGGTAGTAAAATTATTTACTACCTAACAATTAAAATCTAAATAGGATAATTTACGAAATTTTAGTCAGTTATCAGTTATTCTACGGAAACCACAGACACAGCAATTACACATGCAACGAGTAGTTCTAAAATTGTTAAGTACGTACCCTAATGAACATACGAGTAAACCTAATAATTGTAAAATAGACATGGACAATGAGTAGTGTTATAATCATTACAAAGCTGAACACTCAACAAGTAACCTTAAAAATTAAAATAACTAGTTACTTTCTTCCATTAGAAGACCCTGCAAAATTAACGTGTGAATGATTCCACACAGTAGCCTCTCCCAAAAAAATTAACGGAAATGGCGCGAATCTTTTAAGCATGTTTTCTAGTTCAGTGTCGATGCTGTGCGACCAAACATATGAACGTGCAAGTGCCTTAACGAACCAACCCCCAATGCCCCAAATGTAATTCAGTCAGGACACGAGGATGTAACATGGTCGGAATGACAAGCATATAACCCCAAAATATAGCTTGACGGTCTAGTGACATATCATCCATCCTGTTGAAAAATGGTTTGTTTTAAGTCCTTAATACATACTCTAGATGGCCAGCCATCATTCATATGACGGTAAACTTGAGAAAGCAGGCTATCCTTTAAAGTTAGCTCAATTCAGTAATGGTTCTAGCATATGCAAGTTCATAACATTAATGGAAGACAACTCTGAAGGAGAGGAATTCATCGAGAATTGATCCAGGAACAGATGGAACTTTCAATCATGCCTTTGCCAAGCAAGGCTGGCTGACATCCTGGTGCAACAATGGTGCGCAAATATTCAGTTTGGTCGTTAAGGCTTGCAGTTAGCTTAATAATTCTTGGAAGCTTAACAACCTCGCCCACCCACAACTTAAATTGATGGGAGTAGGGCTAAATTTTCAGTTAAAAATATACTTTTTAAACCAGTCAATAGGAATAAGCTAACCCTGAATCCATTTCAAATGGTGATCAGTGAGTAATGCACAATCCATTTATTGCTGTTCACATTTGAGCATGTCATGGTGTTAATACTGGAAATCAGACTTTCACCAGACTCATCATCACAATGGCGCCTGAACCAGAATTTTCAGGTAGTGAGCAATGCACAATCCGTTTGCTGTTAACATTTGAACACGTCATGGTGTTAATACTGGAAATCAGACTTTCACCCAATTTATAATCACTAGTGGTTTCTTAACCATAAAATTCAGGTTGTGAATAATGCACATTCACAATCCATTTGCCGTTCACATTGAACATCTCATGGTGTTAATACTGGAAATCAGACTTTCACCAGACTCATCATCACTAGTGACACCTGAACCAGAATTTTCAGGTTCTTCTAAAACGTGATGTGCTTTCGTTTTACGATACTTATGATTTTACTTCCGTTCAGAATGTAACTTTTTGGCTTTAGATGGTGAAGGCAAATCGCTACTAGTGGCACCATCTTTTTGAATTTGCACACAAGTTTTTAATGTCCAACAACTCTACAAACTGCACATTCGTGTGACTTATAGTAGCATTCTGAATGCATGTGGCTAGAATAACCACAACAAAAGCATTTATTATCACCTTTAGACTTCTTAACGACAACTTAGTTTATAAGCTGTGGAAGTCTGAAAATCAAGTACATTTTGTTCTTCACTCTCTCAAAAGCGAGAGCAGTTTCACAAGCTTTCTGAAACGTACCGTAACTTAAATAGGTTTCAATGCCATAAGTTCCGTCTGTGCTTCAGCGCTACACAATCCGGCTACAAACATGAAACAGAGTGCGTCTTTAAGAAAGTCCCCAAACTCACAATTACTTGTAAGGTGCTTTAACCAGGTCAGGTAATTTGCAATGTTTTCTTCGCCTGTGGCTGGTCTTGTTTCTGAAAAGCGATTCTTTCAGATATAAAACTGGGCCTAAGACAAACGTTGTCCTTTAGCACTGCATCAATTTCAGCCAAGAACAAGCTAACAGGAACCCAAGGATAGCATAAGTTACGCAACAATCCATAGGTCATTCTACCTGTGCTTGAAAGCAAAATTCCCAACATGCTTAGCATTGGGAATATCAGAGGTGGTAAAAATTAACGTGGCACACTCGAAATAAACTATCCAAGAGCATTTGAATCGAGCTCCTCGAATCTGTTTGACTTTGCCATGAGTGGAGGTGGTTCAGTGGTTTAACCCAAATCTATTTTATTCAAACCTATAAAAACTGAAAGCACTACTAAATGCTACTAAAAGTCTGTATAAGTGATGACTAACAATTGTAAGTATTCTATACATAACATAACTTACTAACCAACTATTAGTCTATAATAAATTAAGACTATGGTTTTTATATAATACACATAATATTACAGAATATACCTGCTGCATACAAACTCTTGAGTTTCGTGCAGTAAGTCTTATAAAGATTATTATTATTATTATCATAAATTATTATTGTTAACCAAAATGAGAGCAAGAAATGCGCTTCCGGTCAGTAAGCAGCCATCTTGAACTGGAACTTCATTTCAAGGTGGCTCCTTGCTCTCTGACCAGCAGCACATTTCTTGCTCTCATTTTTGTGATTGTGTCGTGAACAAACGTCTAAACATGGGGAAAATTGGTCGAAAATTAAAGTAGTGTTTGTACATGTCGTTGTGGATCAGGAGGCTCCTTTATCATTTCTATATCCCCTTAAACTAATCGACTCATCGTAATTGTTCTCGGTAATTCGTCAAAGTTTTGCTGCTTTCTGTAAAAATCTCATTATTATTATTTGCCTGCGTTGTGTGTACAGACCAACTGGAACTTTGGTTGTCACTTTTTTTTTTGGGGGGGGGGGGGGGTTGATAAATCATGTCTTTGGCCTACCATTTATAGATTGTATCGAAAGGTGGCAAAGAAGAAGTGGAAGAGCGAATCACGTCTTGACCTCTTGACATTTGGGTTGCCTCATTAAACGGTTGGTCACATAGCCTCTGGTTGATCACAGCCTTGCCTGATCTGTGTTGACCCATTGACAAGGATAATAATAATAAAAGCGAAGAGAAAAACTTTGACACCGAGGCTAACTCAGCTGCTCGAAAGATCTAGTAGCGAAAGACGTGTGGCTGCGTCTCTTCATTACTGGATATAGGGCTACCCTGAAGACGCGCTTCACTTACAGATCACTGCCTTTAAACAAACATTTTAGGGGCCAGTGATTAATCTTCCAAGCAACTGCACCGTCTTTCTTTGTGAAATGTATTTTCTTGGAATTAGACGATCCAAGTGATGTGCCCATTAGGAGCACAACACGGAAAGAGTGCTCAGCATTGACACGAACTGTGTGCTAATAGTTCACTGGCTGTGTACAAGCAATGAGCACACTTTATGTGCTCTTTAAAGCCTTAACAGTTTTAATCAGTAAAGACCAAAAGCAATGGTTTGGTTAATAAAAGCGACAATGGGAAAAACCACTGTGCATTATCGTCACTGTGTACCACCCCAAGCCTCCACACGAACTGCACACTGGCAGTGGAGTGGTAGTACACACAGTGTGTCCGGAATGTGTTTTGCTGCTACACAAATTGTGGATTGCCAGTTCACAGTTCACAATCTCGGGCAGTTACTAAGACGCAAGAGTTGTTACGACACCAGTGAAGGGGTGAAAAGATGTATGGCTAGTTATTGTTATCTGTTTCATTTCGTTCAACGGCTCCATACATTCGGCTCTATACCAATGTTTTTAAGTAAGTAGATGTTTAAAAAATAAAGGGGTTACGCTTGTGCAGTAACCTACAGGTGAACACATGCTCAAAACTGCACCAGAGTTTGGTGCACGAGTTGAAACATCCACTGTTGTCAAGGCAACCAGTAATGATGTTGCTCTTGCTTGGGGGTATTGAGGTGTACACAATCTGACGGCAAACTGATACGAAACAATTTAATGTCATCTCGAATATCAGGAATTTTCTTCTTTAGGCACCTTTTTAATAGGGTTCAGGTTTTTAATTTCCTCCACCGCGTCACTCATCGTATTCCTCTTTCAGAATCTCCCAAAATGTTTTTTTTCCGGTTTTTCACTTATTTCCTCATCCATACAATGCAGAAAATAAACACGTAGGCGTCTATACCTACTTACAAACGGTTTTCCTTTTCGTTTTTAGTACATGGTTTCATGGTAATGAAGCAAGACTAGGTGGTAATGAGGTGAAGCGTGGTTGAAGTCTCACGACACACGATTCGTCAGGTGCCAAACGAGTCGCATAAAGTTGAGAGAAATAAGAGGTGTTTATCAGTTCAACCTCCGTCTAGTCCATAAGTTACTAAGACGGCACTGATTTCGTCTCTGCCAAGTTTTAATACAACAGTCGTCTACTATGCATACACCCGAGTTCCAAAAATTTACAATTACACGCCCGAGTATTTGCTGTAATACTGTTTATTTGAGTGATGCTGTTTATTTTCTGTATTCTCATTTCCATCTTACATAGCAGTTCCTGAACATGAAGCAAGCGCACTCAGAATGAAGCGAAACGAATCCTCACCCCCCACCCCCAACTTTACGACCACATTCAAAACCCTGAGAAAATCTTGAGCTCCCTTCACTCAAATCCGAAAATGCCCTCCCCCCCTCAAAAAAATGCCCTTTTCACGTCTCTATTGAGATTGTCTCAGATGATTTCCCGTTAAGTAGCACTCCGCACCAACCAGCTACTGCTAGAAGGAAAACGCCTTGTTTTTAACGAATGCACAAGGGAGTTAAAAATGTTCTATATAATACTGATGTTCCTTATACCCATCTTGTGTCGAGTTTCGTACACTAAGTATGATGAACGCACCGTTTGCGTATAGTGCCACACCCCTTACAATCATAATCAGCATTTGAAAAACAAGAATCCTATTTTAAGAACCAGGAGGCAAGGCTTTTGTAGAAAGTTTATTGTCGTTTCCTCTTCAGTATTATCCCATCAACATATCCCCCAAGCGGAATCTTTGTTATTATCACTATGCAGGTTTGGTTGATTTTTCGGATAATTCCATTGCTACGTTGTGCTGTACAAACTGGCGTGTTCTCAACATACAAAAAAAATCAAGAGATATTACTGCAAAAAACAAAAACGCCAAGGCATTGAGGACAAGGTGTCAGTCAGAAATTAGGAATCGGATAACGGCTTCTGAAGTTATTGGCTGTAATACCTGGAGTGCTTCTCTGAAATCGTTAATTTGTGTGCTTTAGCATGAAACTGTTTTCCATATTTAATTTCACTAGACCGAAGGTCGAAGGAAAGTTTCTGGAAAGAAGTTGAGTGCTAACATGCACAAATTATCGATTCATAAAAGCACGAGTGTTATTTGGTGTGTGTAATTTTGTTTTCTTTCTGCATAATGATTCTCCAAAGAATTTCGATTTATGGTTTCAACTTCGGTTTTTGAGTTACCATTTTGATTTTAATTGTTATGGTTTTGGCTTGATGTTTTCAGTGTGCTTTTTTGATGTTATCCCTTTGGCGTGATCTTTTCAATTATAATATCACGAGTGCTTGTATTAAATCGACAATTTGGGTGTTTTAGCACGAAACTCCTTTACAGTTTTAATTGTGTTGGAAAGGAGTTGAGTGTTGAAACACCCAAATTATTCATTTAATTAAAGCACGAGTGGAATTCGGTTGAGGATTTTTGTTTTCTTTTCCCTAACTGATTTTCTGAAGGAATTTCGTGTTAGGGATTCAGTTTCGATTTACGGTCTCGATTTCGATATGTGAAGTAATTTTGGTTTACGGTGTTCAGTTTTGTGTATAATGTTTACCTTTTATGTTTGGTTGACGATGTTTAACTCTTATTTGATGTAGTGATCCACCATCACATTACATCAACCTACCTGTAATTTTGTTCGCTATGGCATTGGCATTTCGTATTAGGCCTAAACTCATTTTTATGTTGTTGATACGCCAAATGAAACGTATCTTAACCGAGAAGCAGCTTCGTGTTTCCGGAAAAAAACCGACGATTAACGAAGCTAACGTCATTCCACCATCGCATTTCATTAACCAACCTGTAATTTCATTCGCTTCGGTATTGGCATTTCTTATTAGGCCTAATGTCATTTTTCTGTTGTTGATACGCCAAATTAAACGTATCTTAACCGAGAAGCAGCTTTGTGGTGTTTCTATAAAAACCCGACGATTAACGAAGCTGACGTCATTTCCCAAATAAGGGCATAAAACAAAGCAGCATCTTCTAAGTGAGATATACTGTATAGATCTGTGGTTTGTTTGTCAGCGCTCATTGAGAAAAGCTTCGATCTGTATAATTACTGAAGGAGATGGTACTCTGTCGGTTTCGGTTTCAATGAGCCGGGATCTTCCCAGTGAAATCCGACCATGGTCCTCATTTAGTGAAAAGAAAACGAAAGCTCTCAGTGTAAGTCAAGCATGATGCCCGTTTTGCGAAAAAATCTCTGTATAGACAGACACAGACACCAACACATGATAAGAAGCATTAATACAGATGCTTAATGCTTCTGTGTTAATGCTTCTGTGTTAATTTGGTGCCTATAATGGACACCAAATTGAGAAATGTTGGTTGGTTAGTCCACTGGTTGCACATTTGTAATCTGGGTGGAGCCCAAACGAATGGTTGGATTGGAATGAAATTTGGTACTTAGCTTGATACCCCCAAAGTAATGGTGAGATAGAATTTAACGTAAATCGTCCAATTATTATGGAAGAAATTGTTAAGCAAACTTTAGCGAACGTTGCTGTAAAATGTCGTGTAGAACTTAGCTTATTGAATTTTGGTTTCTTTAGAATTCTACACTTACGTGTGTCAGTTTCTTAAGCCTTTTTGAAGAATGATGCAATGCTAGGCCCCCCCCCCTCCCACGGCTCAGTTTGTGAAAAAATCCTGTCGCATTTTCATTGGCTTTGAGGCTAACATATAAAGCATTGTAATAAAACTGGATCAGAGGGCGTGCTACTAGTCAACTCCAGTGAGAGTACCCATCATCCAGTCCACAGTAGAGATGACCAACTATTCAGAAACCGAAAGTGGTCAAAAAAAAAATGGCCACCACACATGCATTCCGGCTGTGATGTCACGTCTGGCCTGAATAGGTGGTCTTCTCTCTGTCTTGGACTGGACAGCGCATACTCTCTCTAGCTCCAGGCTAAATTGCTATTGTTTGCCAACAGCACACATGCAGGCGGAGTATTGGAATTCAAATGCTGTCAGAATGGAACGGATTTACACTAATTGATTACTGAAACAAAATACCGTAATTCCTCTATTTGTGGCCGGTGTCCAATTGTAGCCGGGTGTTTTCCCAATCATGAATTAGTAGTAGCTGGTCTCTATTTGTGGCCGGGAGTTTTCCCAATCATGAATTAGTAGTAGCCGGTCTCTAGTTGTAACCGGGTCAAAATGGCTTGAGTTTGGAAAAAATCTTATTTATTAATGGTTACCACCACATTTAGGTTTATTAAAGAGCAATGGTAAGAACATTCATGTTATATTATTTACCGTTTTTAATGTCAAACACACGTTCTTCATGCATTGATAGCGTAAATTTTCTTTCTAAATTTCGTAGTAGCCAGTCTTTAGTTGTAGCCAGGTCAAAATACTTTAATTTTTAACAAGTATACTCCGGGCTACAAATAAAGGATTTACGGTAATAAGATACTTGCCTTAAAAAAATAAAAAAAAAGTGTGATGGTAATCTGGTAAACCCAGCCATCAAATTTCAAGGCGTTCACGAATGTTTAGAGGTTCCTACACCAGATGACATTGCTTACGGGTTTAATTACGCCGATTTCTGGGGAATTAGTCAAATACAATTTGGTCTTATTAATTAGTCTGCAATTAGCTCATTCCTCCAACTAACTTCAGTGTTATTTAAACTTTTCTGTTTTTAAGAAATTCAATTCTTATTCGCTTCTTTAGTGTTGCGAATCCATCATATAAATTTGCAATTTGTATCGCTAATATTTTGTTTTCTGTAATTTGCTTTTATTTCCGTTTGCGTTGTTTGTTTCCTACCCACGATGCGTGTTGCAATTAAATTTAATCGTAGCACGCTGTCTTCTCTCTTCTTCTTCTTTGTGTACAGTTAACGTTGTTTTGTGTGATACATCGCTTCAATTAGAGTTTGTTTACCATTTTGCTTTTCATTTTGCTCTGTTTATCGTTTCACTACAACCATCTTCACGCTAAGCAATGCGGTCGGTAAAGTAAATTTACTTTCGTAAAACGAAAGAAATGTATAAACAATAATATTGTATTAATCAGTGCAAATTAAAGGGCAAATAAGATTATGTATAATTGTTTATTACAATAACAAACCATCCTTAAACTCTCTTAAATACGAAAAGAACAATTAAAATCAGTTACATAAAGCATTTTATGCAATAAAAAGAAAGAATTTGAGATGTACCAACTTTAGTACCATTTCTTGCTACTAGACGCCGTTATCGGCAAAGTATGTTAACTGATTTTACCATTTCTTGCTGTTAGATGCCATTAAGTGATTTAACTTTTATGCGTATATTTTTTATTTTTCCCTAAAAAGGACGAACATTTGATCAATAAAGGCAAAAAGATAACATCAGAAAAATGCATGATGTATTTAAATTGATGCAAGATTAACACACTTTGCTAACTACCGACATCTAGTGGTGAGAAATGCTACTAAAATTAGTAAATCTCAAATTCTTTGCTATGATTGTAAAACTGCTGTATGCAGCGGGTTGAATTGTTTTCTTTGTATTAACGACAGTCTATTAAACAAGTGGAAATGGCCTTATTTGCTCTAAAATGCAAAAAAAAGGGAACAAAATCAAACGACAAATGATGAAATACACACTAGAATTACCGACACAGCTGCAGTAAACAATGGTATGGTACCTGTACCCACACCCATTCTCGGGTACGTGTAAAGAAATCAGATTACGTTAGTTGATTTGGAAAATTAAATGAGTTGAACCTGAGTCGTTCGTTCATTTCTGGTCTATTCCTTCGCTTATTGTAACATATGCAGCCATTCTTGTACGTTTTTTTTTTGTTTACCAAAAACATAAACTTTGTGTGCAAACGTAATGATTTAAATTAAAAGGTCAGAATAAATCTTCGATCGAATGCAAGACGATTAAAATTCAATATACTGTGGTTTGCTTATTTCATCATTCAATCATCAAATAGGAATTTTCTTAGAAAATTAGTTCCGTCGATGAAATTATTACAAAGTATCCTAAAGATACTTCTGTTTCGAGTTGAACATACCTCACCTGAACTAATATTTACACTATGATAACGAATTGGTATATTGTTGATTCGTGATGATACGGTACCAATTACCAATTACTGGACCGAGGCAGAGATACTATAATCAGGAGCGAATAAGCGAGTGCGAATCTGGTTCACTTCTGATATGAAGTCATTTCTTCATTACCAGAAAATTGTGGCACTGGCTTTCCGTCGACAAGCAATCGTAAATAGGTGTTTTACCGTTTGGTAATTTAACTACTAAGGTCTGGGCTTTCAAAGTATTTGTGAGACTACTACTCAAATATGCAACTCCGTTGTGATTCTCCTCCCTCTTAAATACGTCGACCTGGTCGAATCGGTCCAGCGTCAGTTTACCAAGGGGTTGCCTGGTCTACGGGACTATTCTACCCAAGCACACTTGGAGATTGTGGGCTTTGAACCTTTGGAGCTCCGAAGATTTAAGTTTGACGTCATTCTTACCTACAAAATTTTACGAGGATTCTTATCTGTTTTGCCCTTTTTTGATGCTAGTCCTCATGGAATGGGGCCACTCATGGAAGCTGCCAGTTCAGGGTTCACATCTGGACTGCAGCCGAAACTTTCTTTAATGTTCGTGTGGTTCCAGTTTATAACTTCTTGACCGAGGAGGCAGTCTCGACAAGTATACAGTGCCAGGTTTCTGGCGTATTGTGGACGGTCTGCCTCTGACCTGCTTTCTGAAGCGATGTCCACAATATTGTCTATCCCTTCATGCTGACTAAACCCATCTCAGGATTGGTATCAGTGGCTCTCCACCCTTCCAAGTCCTCCCCACCCTCTGTGGGAAACTATCATTTTTAAAATTATTTTTATTTATATGTGTCATATGCATCTGCAGGACATGGGAATATGCGTATTGTAACTATCGCTTTGTATTCCACCATTTGCTCATGGCGGTCTGGGGAAGAAGCTGTAGGTTTCAGCTCCTGATGCCAGGCCAGTTGATTTAACATCGCTAAAATCTTATTTTACCAAAGCATTGCTTTTAACTTCCTGGCACGTACAAAAAAGAGGTGTAGAGTCAGGAGGCTAGAAACGCAATTTCTACTCCAGTCGGCCTTGGCTCGAGAGAGAAAATGCCTTCCTCGGTTTAAGTTTATTTAAACACTGATACATGCTTAGACTACACACTGCACAAGGGATATTTTCCACACATAGTTATTAGATGAAAACCTGTGCACCCTAATTTTAACGTACGTCTTCCGGAAAAATGGGCACTATTTCGACAACTGGCTGCTTGGGGTCAGGACTCTGTACGAAATGTAGATCATGGGATAGAATTGTGTTGGAGACTCCCTCTTTATGCCACTCCTGCTATTATATACTTGATTTCCATTTTACACAGCAATTCCTGACTACGAAGCAAGCCAATTAATCCAACACCGAGCTTTATGAGCTTTATGAATTCCACCACAACTTTGTTTTAAAACGTGCGTAATTAGCAGATGTAGTCTGTTTTTGTTTTGCCATTTGTAATTATTTTCTGCATTCTTCACACTAAAGGAAGTCTCTCTCTATGGTATATTACGCCCAGTTACTTTGTGTTGTTCATATAGTGTTCGGGGCCACTAGCTTTATAGATCGTGCTTCCAGACACTCCTTCTGAAAATCCACTTAATCCTCCAATGGAAAATACGAATTATTTCCGCGAATATGTTGAAACTTGTGCCTTTCATGTAAAAAATCTCGCTTATCATGAAATTTCAATCGAATTAGAAAGGTGCTAACGTTATCGTGTCCTAAACACACAAACACACACACATAAAGACACACACAAATGCAAGTTCACTTGAGTATGCGACCTTGCTAGCTCCACTTGCTCGGCCACAATAAGTGTGGTTTTTTTTGCACAATTATGAATTGTATGTCATAAATTCCAATTAATTTTGGGGTGAAATGGTAGGGTAGTATGAGTTGCCACCTAACCGGTAGTAACCCACAAAATCTTGCAAAAACAACCACAATTTAATTCTCGACCCAATTTGTGCGGGTCTTGGTCACCTGAAGACAAATCTTACATTAATGAAATGCTACACAGTAAAAAACAGTAACAAAAAAAAAATTAAAACATGGGGAGCTACTCCCATTCATGCTAAACATGCATCCACCATCTTGGAAATAGCGTCACAAGTAAACAAACCTAAATTTATTTTGCTGGGACCTCTTTGAACAGTTTTAGTCACTTTTCCATACCAGAAAATTCTTAATAGTGTTCATGTCTCTGGATTTGTTCACTGCAATTATGAGTTGTAACTCAAATTACAACTGAAATTAACTTGATGAGAACTGAAATTTTTTAACCAGATGCCAGTTTTGTTTGGTGCAAACTTGGGTAGTTTTCTCTCACTGCATCTGTTCACTCGTTGAGTAGTAACTAAATAATTATCAATTCGGATGAATTAAAACAATACGCAGGACTTAGAGAAAATTTGTGTATGCGTGATAGTATGCTTACTTTTACATTCAATTCAAAGAAGTGGATATAACACTTACTCCTGTTTGACTACACCTTCGTCAATTACCATCTGGAAACTAAGCTCTAGTATTTTCTTTGATAATGATAAGAATAAGAATTAGTATGTTGTAAAATAACTAATGACTTATAAAGCAATTAGGGACCAACTTCACCGTTTGACCAAGCTCGTCTCACTTCCTAGTTAGGCAGCTTGTACTGCAGTACTATATTATAGTAATTTATAACGGGCAGTTTATTTTGTCCGACGAAGTATGTAAATATCGTACCCAAAGAAAGCATACTGTTAACCAAAATTCCACGTCAATAATTTTTGTCCACCATTTACCTCCCGGACAGCATGTCGTCTTTTAGGATAGGAACCTAACAGTGTGACAAAAATATTTGTATCTGATACCGTGTTGATGAGATCTGCTCCAAAGTGGGCCGTCAGTGTGTCTCAAGATTACCTATGATGTCCTCGTTCTGCAGTTTGTTCCACTACATGTGCAAAAAACACTTATATATTCCACTCATAGACTCTTAACAGGAACTGTGAGAGAGTCTGCAAGTGTGATATCCGCATGATTTTGCACTCTTAGCGCAAGGAAACATGGCATCATACAGTCAGTTTCCTGTAACCATAGTATGGAACAATCTATAGAGCAATGACATTTGCCGCCATATTGGCACCAGTATGGGTTTTGGAGGGAATAACTACAAGGTGCTCTACATAAAAATGGAGGGAAAAACAACGGAAGAGCGGATTTCTTAGGCTTAAAATAACGTTTTTTTCTCCAACAACAAAAATCGGGCGTTTTACATCTAAGAAATCACTCTTCACAGCATCGGCTTCAGTATGACGCCCTTCTGTTTCTCTCTGAAGTGCCCCTTGCAGCTAACCCATTAAGGCTCCAGCATAGAGTTATACACAATAATACTACGTCGTGTCACTGCTCTATAGAATTATGAAGACTCTCTGCTGCTGTGTGTTTCAATATTGCCCCGAAATGCTTGGTCACATTAAAATCAGATTATTCATCAGGCCATTATGCGTTCTTGAAGAAGTCAATACCGTTATCTCTCTGCTGCTGTCGCGCTTCTTTGTTGCGTTTACTTTAAAGCATGGTGCTTTATCGTGCAGGAAACAAACCTCCTGAGGATAGAGGGTAAACAGTACTATATCTCAAAGACGGAAACACGTAATTTTCTAAAACGGTATGCCTAAAATATTTACCACTCTACGAAGCGCCTCCTTTTTTTTTTGTCACACTATTACGCTCCTATCTTGAAAGACTGCATGCCGTCCAGGAGGCAAAAGGTGGACACACAAATTATGGACATGGAATATGTGTAAAAATGATTAATTAAAGAAGTTATAATGGCCAATTATGTTTACATTGCTTATACATTAGACCCCTATGCAAAGGTTACGACCAACCGTGTACATCAAGGTTTCTGCCATTTAGTACAAGGTTGGTCACACTTGAGCATTCGTATTTGTGACAGAAGGGTCAAAGGACAGCCATGTGAAAAAAGAAATGGAATATGCTACCTAAATCAGGCGTATTAAAGACACAAACACTAGTTCAGTTAGTTACGAAGTACGAAAAGCCCTAAAGTGCACCTAACAATACACAAGACCTCGACGTTTCACCTCAATTCCGAGTCACTTTCAAGAATAAAACATTAAAATATGCTAAATGGTAAAGTCAAGAGTTTTACACAAAAAGACGAAAATGCCCAACTGGCTAGGACTAGTGAAAAAAACGGACAACACTGTGGTGAAAAATATCAAGGAGAAAATTTAAAACTTAAAATCTACTACACGAAGTCCGTGCTCTGCACAGATGGTGTTGGATGCACAATGGAAACATGAGCAATCAAATTTGTGCGCATACTGGCTAACGTACACTGATTTTCGTTCATTTCGCTCACTCAATCAGCGACCCCTGTCCCGGACTCCGTCTCCATGCACTTACATATGATATTTCCATGGGAGATAAACAGAAACGCCTTTGAAGAATAAAGTTCAAACTTTTAGCCCGGCGGCTTTGGCCTCTTTTTGGGAAGGCAGAGAGAAAATCGCCGACAATGCCACATCAGTACGAATAGAAAACTTAAACGTTAAACTTTCACGTTTAAGTGTTCTATTCGTTTCCCTTGGAGTGTGGCCCGGCAAATAAGCATTCCTGCAGTATGCACATGTTAAATGCTGCCTATGGGCGTTTTCTTTTGGCCGTGTCAGTAAGGCTCAGTGATAGGACCTCTGACTTTGGTTTCACAGGTCGTGGGTTCGGTTCCCCACTCTGGCAGTCTGACATATATAAGTCCAAAAGGCAACGTAAATAGGTTTGCCTCCGCACTTATTTAACTCTTTAAACTTTAAACTTATGCTTTCACACTCTTCTAGAGGAAGCCCGTGCTACACAAGGCTGGTATTAGATGCACCGTTTCCAACACCTGTACGGCTTGGTTGCTCATGTCTATATCCATCTTTCACCGAATTAAGTTTCTTCAATCGCATTTTTGCGAACACTGACTAATAAACGTTCGCTTCTTTCACTTCTCTCACACAATCAGCGCATCCTGTCATCAAATCACTGGGTTCACCGTTTTGAAAATTGGCACACTCAAGCATCGTTGCACGAAACTATTTTTGCTTGTGTTGCTTGCTAAAGTCCGTTGTATTGACGGGTGGTGTTGAAACTTTTAGCACGGCGGCTCTCTCATGTTTTTGTTACAGAAACGTCTATACCGTCTGTGTATTTTTGTGCACACTACTTAACAAATGCTAATTTTCGTTCGTTTCGCTCTGCCAGAAATAAATAACTACGTGTTTGTGCAACGAAGTCCAAACCCTTTAGGCCGTAACTTAGTTTGATTTAAAATTGTATGCGTTTATCTGAAACACGGATTCTTTCATTTTACCCATCAACAATCTACTGTTTAGACGAAAGTTGGAAACCCATGGATGTGCCGTTTGGACTCTGTAAAACTCTTGACTTTTACCATTTAGTGTATTTTAATGTGCACCTTAGTGACTTGTAGCTTATGCTATAAAATATATTTTTGCTTGACAACGGGATGATAAATCCCGAAACGTCGCATTTTATTGTATACATGTGCACTTACTGGCTTTTTAAAACGTTAACCTTAGTGACTTCTCATACTGTATAACCAGAATCAGACCATCGTTAATCATGGACTCACAGCACAACACAAAAATGTGATATCAGAACCAAAACCCAAAAGGGTAAACAAATTTGCTTCGCGTAGTTTTCTCCAGTAAAGAAAACGAAACTCTGTTAAAGGGATATACCGCCCAGCGCCATTTTTCTCGATCCTCCACATCAAGTATGGCCCCAAAGATCTATTTACTTACCGTTAGTCTTTCCCTTGCTAAAAATTCGTTATAAAATGTGGCGTCTAGGAGATTTTTTGTTGAATATTGGGGAACTTTATTTACGTTCTTCTAGAACGTATATGATGATTTGCGCGCCTACAATGACCTTGAAGTTTTATCTCTGTGTGTGCAGTACTAATTTTAATCGTTTGCTAGTAATTACTATGAAATCAAAAATCTAAAAGTCTAATGCAGTAAAAATTAAAATTAATTATTCCAATAGATCGTCGAAGCAAAATTATAAGACACTAGCCTAGAAAGTTATAAATTGTGATGTTAAAATACGAGAATCATTCCGGTTTGTGACGACACAATCTTTAACTTGATTCTGTTTCTTTGTACTATTCCCAAAGCCAACCAAGACGGCAGCTACGTTCCTCGCTGTGAGGAACGCAGCTACCACCCCAACCGACCTTGGCGCTGTAAATGCGCGGATGGCGATCTGTGCGTAGCTGTTATAAGGCACGTGGAATGTTATGCGGCAGACCGGGTGTCCCTTTAATAATTCTGAAAGATCTTTCTGTTGTCGTGCAGCGGATGGCCAACAGCAACCACAAATCTTTGAAAGCTTTTTAATGTGCAGAAACATCATGAATTGATTCATTAAAATCAATAGAATCGTAATCAAATTTCGATTAGAACTGAATCCCAGTTAACCGCCTCACGACATAAAAGCTCCAGATTCAACTTATTTCCAACGGTTTTAAACCTCCTTTTAGGATACATTGTGTACAAATGCGTACATTCGGATCAATATGGGAAGAAAAGAACCCTTTTGAGTAATGGCTGCCGTCCCTCCTTTCTGCCATGTGATGCGCCAAAGGTCATTCTCCTGGACGTGTTACACATTTATCGCCTTGAAACTTCTGAAACATTTTTTTCCAGTTTTGTATTTCTTTTTCTTCCTGAGAAAGAGTGCAGTCCTGGCTGTAAACAAATCAATACCCCGACATGCAAGTACAGAAGGCGGTCACCGGTGACAGCGACACCCATTTTGTCGCGTCAAGGCCTGTGCCACACGACAGTTCGTCACCCAACCGAGCACCCGTCAATGATGGCACTGCCATCAATGTGCTGTTCCCTTTCTGATTTCGTTTCCTACTATCTAGATGGGGCAGCGATGCTTCGTACGTGCTTCGTATTTCGATCTGGCCCTGAAGGCTATGTGGGCGTTAAGGCCTTTAGGGGAAGGGGCCAGGTGGGAGAGATGGTAAGGAGGACATGTCGCCAAAGCGCACTCCGGAAGTACCCAATCGTTGGCCGTTTCATTGATTAGTTGCGACGTGTGTTATGTGCAGCGAGGGCTAGATCCATTGCTTAGCGTAAGGTGGCGTTGTCGTCGCAATACCATCACCATCGCTTTCGGCAGGAAATTGGCTTGCATCAAGATTACAGGAACGCGCCAAAATGGCACGGGAGCCCTGGAGACTAGTAGAGCTAGGGGATTTGTAGCCATGGTCCGACATTAAAAGTTGAGCTGGCGAACAATCAATAGGGTTATCGTTTAGGTCAAAATGGAAGGTTGTTGTGTAATGCTTTCGTTGTTTGACGACGCAAAATCTTGGCTTTGGTGTGTCAAGAAGTCGGTTGAGGGATTTCGTTTGTTTCCTTTCTGGTGTTTGCTGATGGTTCTCGTGCTTGATTGCCAGATAAAACTAGCTTCCAATTTGTGGACGGGAAAAACGATCCTTAACAGTGTGTGACAAACAGCTGGACCTACAACAAAACACATGTATTAAAGGCTGGTTGCCATCAAATTAGCAATGCAGCATCTAGGCCTATTGAATTCTCTCTCCGACACTGGAAGCAAAGGAATTACAAAGCAAAACTTTTAAACGCTACAAAC